>NDFZ01004030.1:21690-47972 GCA_002192655.3 Mamestra configurata
CCCCCCCCCCCGGCCCTTTGATTCGCTGAGCCGAGTATTATTTTTTTTTTGTTTAATATGATTTTGCTCTTGACTCTAGTCTAGTTCATAGATGACAGAGACAAAGTCGACGATGGAGCGAGCTAACCCAGAAGAAGCCTGTTCACTCTAATTTTGAAGAGATTAGGGTTGTATGCGTTCGGAAATACAGACGAATACAGGAACAACCATTCTTTGTGGTGGGCGTTGAAGTCCCCCAGAAAAATGAGCTTCGCTATTGGGTACCGTTGCTGGGCTGCGTCAGTCGACTCCACGTGGAAATTGAACAGTGCTATTGTCTCTGGTCACCACTGTGCGAAATTTCTCCCCGCCAGTGTCCACAAGTAGCCATATGGCAGAAAAACCCGATTACTCAAAGCAAGAAGTAGTTTTAAACTCCCCAAAATAATGTTATGACCCAGCCTGTCCCTTGCTGTTCCTCCCAAAATGACGCCGCTAGCCGAGGTCCGTGCGCGTGAGAGCCCTCACGACGGGGGATGCTGTGTCGTCCGGGGCAGGGTCGTCTTGGCGGTGTCTCTTGACATCGCCAATGCCTTTAACTCCCTGCCCTAAAGTTGCATTAGGGAGGCACTCCGGTACCTACGGATGCCGACCTACCTCCGTCGCGTGGTCGAGGCCTATTTGACGGACAGGGCCGTCATCTACCCCGGTCACCGGGGAGAGTGGAACCGGCGAGAGATGTCGTGCGGTGTTCCACAGGGTTCGGTTCTGGGGCCGCTCCTGTGGGACATCGTGGTCGAGGTCGAGGCCATGTGCTTTCATGGTTCTCGGAACAGGCCACCACCGGGATCCCAAGTAACGGTAGGAGGGGTTCACATCGGCATCGGGTCGACGATCAGGTTTCTGGGGCTCGTTCTCGACAGCCGGTGGAACTTCGAGGAGCACTTCCGACGTTTGGCTCCCAAACTGGAGCGGGCCGGGGCTGCCTTCAAGCGGCTCCTGCCCAATCTAGGGGGTCCAAACGTGTGCAGGGATCGTGCGGTCCATGGCCCTTTATGGGGCCCCTGTGTGGGCCCTAACGCTGAAGGGGCGACCAGCCCGCCAGCTCAACGCGGCCCAAAGGGTCATGGCCATCCGGCTGGCTCGGGGATACCGCACGGTCTCCGGCGAGGCGGCGAGCCTCCTTGCCGGATTACCGCCATGGGATCTGGAGGCGAGAGCCCTCGCGCACGTTTACGCGTGGCGCGTGGAGGTGCTTCGCCGGGGCGAAACTCCGCTGCCACGGCAAATTGCGTCGCGGCGGACGGAGCTCCGGCAGGATACTATGGCGGTATGGAGACTGCGACTATCGCGGCCCAGCGCTGGGCACGCCACAATTGCGGCGGTAAGGCCCCTCTTTGAGGAGTGGCTGGAGAGGCGCCACGGCGTCCTCACCTTCCGCCTGACGCAGGTACTTACCGGACACGGCTGTTTCGGGAGGTACCTGTTTCGGATTAAGCGGGAGGACACGCCCGGGTGTCAGCACTGTGAGGATCGCCCGGAGGACACGGTGGAGCATACGGTGGAGGTCTGCCCTGCTTGGGCTGAGCACCGCCGTGTCCTCGTCGAGGCGATCGGCGGCGGCAACCTCTCGCGTCCGGCCCTGGTTGAATCCATGGTCCGGAGCGAGGAGGCTTGGGAAGCGGTCACCTCCTTCTGCGAAGCAGTAATGCTAGCGAAGGAGGAGGCGGGCCGCGCGAGGGAAAGGCAAGGCCTTCGCCCCAACCGCCGCTACAGGAGAAGACGCCCCGGGCGTCGGGAGTCGCAGGGCGATCCCCGGCCACCGTAGGCGCGGGCCTGCGGACGGCGAGCGTTGGGTGGCTCGCTGTCCGATCACCACCAGGCCCGGGTCGATGGCGCGTTGTGTTTCACGCGCGCCTCAAAGAGATGTCAGCATAGAAGACGGGGCCCGCTAGGGCCAGAGCCTGCCAGGGTTGCGGAATTTGTTCGAAAGAGTCACCGCGGCCCTGGAACGCAAAGGGCTTTAGAAGGAACACGGATGGGTTTTAGTCAGTAAGAGTCTGACACGCCCTTCCGCTCCACCCAGAGCGGAGGAAGTCATTTGATGACTTCCCATCCTTAAAAAAAAAAGCCGAGGTCCGTATCCCACAGGGGATGCCCTAGCGAGCGGTCATTTAGCTTTAATTTAACTTTGTAAGTTTTTTAGCCCTGGCTGAGGGCCTTAAACTCATTTGAGGCCACCACAGGATAGTCCGGTTAAGCAGTTAGGTACCAGCCCTAGCGTGCTGAACTGCGAGTGGTCACGTCCAAACAAAAATAAGGGTTATTTTATTTTATTTGATTATATCCCCCCTATATTAGCTATGACGTCCAAGAAGATCTCAATGTTGTTGATCCTGCATCTCTGCTCAGTGTCACGACACTGTAACTCAAGATCCTGCAGAGTGGCAATGTCGTCTTTGGTCTTCTTTAAGCCATCTATTTCAAGTTCCAATGCTGAAAGCTAGTCTAGCTAGTTTGCTAGTCAGATCTTTAACTAAGCCGTGTACGAATTCTAGAGATTCCTTCATCCCTGCAATGGAATTAGTGGTGACATCTGCGAATGCCAATCTCATAGATTCCGGTTCCGCTAGCTCCTTGTTCCCCCTCCATATCAGTCGCCGTGGCTGTTGATGAGCCGACCCAGGGACTCATTGCCAGAGCTTCACAGGAATTACACTTCCATGCTAACTTCCTATCACCGAGCTTTCTCCATCCAGTTTCAGTGATACCAGCGCACGGAAAGTCAAACTGACCCAGACACGCGGTACATTTGACCCCGTCATTGAAATAATTGTCGCACCTCTTGCACTTAAACATTGTGTCGAAGATACGGTAATTCCAATGCCCGTTAAATATAAAACTTTGAGAAGCGTTGCTGAGCGATTAAAACTTAAGGAGCGTCGAGCGTATGCGTGCGTACGGTTCGCTGTTTACCGTCGTACTACATATTTTTGGTACACAGGAGGGCGGACTAGCCGTAGAGCGTCGGGCGCGGCGCCTGGCGGCCTGGGCGGNGACTAGCTGCACCGGAGGCTAAGGAGATACTGGCGCGCAGGTAACACAATACACTGGGCTCCAGCGCCGGCGCCGCGCGGGAGCGGTGCGCGCGCTACACGCAGGCCGCCGCGCTGCTGGCGCTGGAGCACCCCTCGCACGCGAGAGATGCCTTGCTGCCCACGCCGCGACTAGCTGCACCGGAGGCTAAGGAGATACTGGCGCGCAGGTAACACAATACACTGGGCTCCAGCGCCGGCGCCGCGCGGGAGCGGTGCGCGCGCTACACGCAGGCCGCCGCGCTGCTGGCGCTGGAGCACCCCTCGCACGCGAGAGATGCCTTGCTGCCCACGCCGCGACTAGCTGCACCGGAGGCTAAGGAGATACTGGCGCGCAGGTAACACAATACACTGGGCTCCAGCGCCGGCGCCGCGCGGGAGCGGTGCGCGCGCTACACGCAGGCCGCCGCGCTGCTGGCGCTGGAGCACCCCTCGCACGCGAGAGATGCCTTGCTGCCCACGCCGCGACTAGCTGCACCGGAGGCTAAGGAGATACTGGCGCGCAGGTAACACAATACACTGGGCTCCAGCGCCGGCGCCGCGCGGGAGCGGTGCGCGCGCTACACGCAGGCCGCCGCGCTGCTGGCGCTGGAGCACCCCTCGCACGCGAGAGATGCCTTGCTGCCCACGCCGCGACTAGCTGCACCGGAGGCTAAGGAGATACTGGCGCGCAGGTAACACAATACACTGGGCTCCAGCGCCGGCGCCGCGCGGGAGCGGTGCGCGCGCTACACGCAGGCCGCCGCGCTGCTGGCGCTGGAGCACCCCTCGCACGCGAGAGATGCCTTGCTGCCCACGCCGCGACTAGCTGCACCGGAGGCTAAGGAGATACTGGCGCGCAGGTAACACAATACACTGGGCTCCAGCGCCGGCGCCGCGCGGGAGCGGTGCGCGCGCTACACGCAGGCCGCCGCGCTGCTGGCGCTGGAGCACCCCTCGCACGCGAGAGATGCCTTGCTGCCCACGCCGCGACTAGCTGCACCGGAGGCTAAGGAGATACTGGCGCGCAGGTAACACAATACACTGGGCTCCAGCGCCGGCGCCGCGCGGGAGCGGTGCGCGCGCTACACGCAGGCCGCCGCGCTGCTGGCGCTGGAGCACCCCTCGCACGCGAGAGATGCCTTGCTGCCCACGCCGCGACTAGCTGCACCGGAGGCTAAGGAGATACTGGCGCGCAGGTAACACAATACACTGGGCTCCAGCGCCGGCGCCGCGCGGGAGCGGTGCGCGCGCTACACGCAGGCCGCCGCGCTGCTGGCGCTGGAGCACCCCTCGCACGCGAGAGATGCCTTGCTGCCCACGCCGCGACTAGCTGCACCGGAGGCTAAGGAGATACTGGCGCGCAGGTAACACAATACACTGGGCTCCAGCGCCGGCGCCGCGCGGGAGCGGTGCGCGCGCTACACGCAGGCCGCCGCGCTGCTGGCGCTGGAGCACCCCTCGCACGCGAGAGATGCCTTGCTGCCCACGCCGCGACTAGCTGCACCGGAGGCTAAGGAGATACTGGCGCGCAGGTAACACAATACACTGGGCTCCAGCGCCGGCGCCGCGCGGGAGCGGTGCGCGCGCTACACGCAGGCCGCCGCGCTGCTGGCGCTGGAGCACCCCTCGCACGCGAGAGATGCCTTGCTGCCCACGCCGCGACTAGCTGCACCGGAGGCTAAGGAGATACTGGCGCGCAGGTAACACAATACACTGGGCTCCAGCGCCGGCGCCGCGCGGGAGCGGTGCGCGCGCTACACGCAGGCCGCCGCGCTGCTGGCGCTGGAGCACCCCTCGCACGCGAGAGATGCCTTGCTGCCCACGCCGCGACTAGCTGCACCGGAGGCTAAGGAGATACTGGCGCGCAGGTAACACAATACACTGGGCTCCAGCGCCGGCGCCGCGCGGGAGCGGTGCGCGCGCTACACGCAGGCCGCCGCGCTGCTGGCGCTGGAGCACCCCTCGCACGCGAGAGATGCCTTGCTGCCCACGCCGCGACTAGCTGCACCGGAGGCTAAGGAGATACTGGCGCGCAGGTAACACAATACACTGGGCTCCAGCGCCGGCGCCGCGCGGGAGCGGTGCGCGCGCTACACGCAGGCCGCCGCGCTGCTGGCGCTGGAGCACCCCTCGCACGCGAGAGATGCCTTGCTGCCCACGCCGCGACTAGCTGCACCGGAGGCTAAGGAGATACTGGCGCGCAGGTAACACAATACACTGGGCTCCAGCGCCGGCGCCGCGCGGGAGCGGTGCGCGCGCTACACGCAGGCCGCCGCGCTGCTGGCGCTGGAGCACCCCTCGCACGCGAGAGATGCCTTGCTGCCCACGCCGCGACTAGCTGCACCGGAGGCTAAGGAGATACTGGCGCGCAGGTAACACAATACACTGGGCTCCAGCGCCGGCGCCGCGCGGGAGCGGTGCGCGCGCTACACGCAGGCCGCCGCGCTGCTGGCGCTGGAGCACCCCTCGCACGCGAGAGATGCCTTGCTGCCCACGCCGCGACTAGCTGCACCGGAGGCTAAGGAGATACTGGCGCGCAGGTAACACAATACACTGGGCTCCAGCGCCGGCGCCGCGCGGGAGCGGTGCGCGCGCTACACGCAGGCCGCCGCGCTGCTGGCGCTGGAGCACCCCTCGCACGCGAGAGATGCCTTGCTGCCCACGCCGCGACTAGCTGCACCGGAGGCTAAGGAGATACTGGCGCGCAGGTAACACAATACACTGGGCTCCAGCGCCGGCGCCGCGCGGGAGCGGTGCGCGCGCTACACGCAGGCCGCCGCGCTGCTGGCGCTGGAGCACCCCTCGCACGCGAGAGATGCCTTGCTGCCCACGCCGCGACTAGCTGCACCGGAGGCTAAGGAGATACTGGCGCGCAGGTAACACAATACACTGGGCTCCAGCGCCGGCGCCGCGCGGGAGCGGTGCGCGCGCTACACGCAGGCCGCCGCGCTGCTGGCGCTGGAGCACCCCTCGCACGCGAGAGATGCCTTGCTGCCCACGCCGCGACTAGCTGCACCGGAGGCTAAGGAGATACTGGCGCGCAGGTAACACAATACACTGGGCTCCAGCGCCGGCGCCGCGCGGGAGCGGTGCGCGCGCTACACGCAGGCCGCCGCGCTGCTGGCGCTGGAGCACCCCTCGCACGCGAGAGATGCCTTGCTGCCCACGCCGCGACTAGCTGCACCGGAGGCTAAGGAGATACTGGCGCGCAGGTAACACAATACACTGGGCTCCAGCGCCGGCGCCGCGCGGGAGCGGTGCGCGCGCTACACGCAGGCCGCCGCGCTGCTGGCGCTGGAGCACCCCTCGCACGCGAGAGATGCCTTGCTGCCCACGCCGCGACTAGCTGCACCGGAGGCTAAGGAGATACTGGCGCGCAGGTAACACAATACACTGGGCTCCAGCGCCGGCGCCGCGCGGGAGCGGTGCGCGCGCTACACGCAGGCCGCCGCGCTGCTGGCGCTGGAGCACCCCTCGCACGCGAGAGATGCCTTGCTGCCCACGCCGCGACTAGCTGCACCGGAGGCTAAGGAGATACTGGCGCGCAGGTAACACAATACACTGGGCTCCAGCGCCGGCGCCGCGCGGGAGCGGTGCGCGCGCTACACGCAGGCCGCCGCGCTGCTGGCGCTGGAGCACCCCTCGCACACAGCAATAGGTACTAATTAGTACTCGAACAACAGAATTGGTCCCTTAGTAGTTTTCGACTCGACGAAATCGACTTTGAAAGTGGTCCGGCGGTAGTCACGCTCCGTTCAGCAGGACCACCATGAGCTCCGAAAAAGGGGGCATGCTACAGGTATTCTAAGTATACCAATAATTAGTACCTTTATATGTGATTAATTTTGTAAAAAACCAGAACTGAAACAATTATATTACCGAGAAATCAGCGATGATTACTTTCGCGCGCTCGTTCAGCAGGACCACGGCTTTCAATATTGATTCCAAGTTTGAGGAGCTTGTCGCTTTCCGCAAACCTACATAGAAGTTCCCAAAATTCAAAATTAGTACTCCAGTAGTTTACGAGATATACCATGCCATTGGTAGGGTGGCGGTAGACACGGTGTTAAATTTTCATTTCAAGATTTCACTATTATCTTCGTATTTTTTTCCCAAATTTACACAAAATTAGTACTCATAAAGAAGTTACAGTGACCGAAAATTCAGATTCGTAAGTGTTGTATTTTAAGAGAAATTATTTTTCATTACTTTTCCATACTAAATCTCCACATATAACCCGACCAAATTAAGTTGTCAATGGTATTTAACTGTTAAGTAGATGTACAGTCGTGCACATAATTGGATGTCGAAATAGTAAAAAACGTTAAATATCTTTAATTTTTATACAAACTGTGTACCTAGATATATATATATCTAATTGAGGAATTTCAAAGTAAACCACAAATTGTTTCTCTGAAAATACAAAGTTTTGTTTTATTTAACACGCTATTATCGTTTAACTTATGACAATTACACTTTTATCTTACCTGAAAATACAAAGAAACGACATTTAAAGTTCACTAATATCGCCTCCTCAATTATATCCCTTTATTTATCTCTCTACAAGTTTTTATAACAATAAAATGCACAAAATAATCAAAACATCATCCGCCATTGAATCATACGTCACCTCATTCAACTTTCATTGAAAACCTATAGACGCGCGACGCGCGGCAAATTTGAATTAATGAAAATCATTTCATTACATCTCCGCCTAGCGAAAATTTAAATAATATAATCTATACTATGCACCTGCAAGTTATCTTTATATTCGTTTTCTTCTACTTCATCTTCTGCTGTGACAGGTTGTAATTTTGTTATGTGGAATAAAGTTGATTCTGTTTTTCTGTTGCCAGTGTCAATCTTATAAATGGAGTTCGATATTTTCTCTATTATCTTGAAAGGGCCTATTTTAATTCGTCTAATTTTTTTCTATTAAGTTTATTTCCATTTTCTACATATACACTGTCTCCTATCTCAAACTCTTGCATTTTCCTATTTCTATCAAATATTGTCTTGTTGTACTTATGGGATTTTATTGTATTCTCTAATGCTAATCTTCTATCAGCACACCACTTGTCTTCCTTTTCTATTGTTTTAATTTCAATTGGTAAAATACTGACATTTGTACCATCCAGTAAGTATTTTGGTGCGAAACCTGTAACAGAGTGATCTGTTTCATTATATTTCTGTATACATTCTCTTGCTACTGTTGTCCATGTTCTCTTATTAATTTTTTATTTATTTTACATCTAATTTTATTTACTATTGTTTGGTTTAATCGTTCGTTCAAGTCATTCGAGCATGGTGTATTCACTGCTGTAAAAATTAGTTTAATGTTATTCTCCTGCAAATACTGTTTAAATTCTTTTGAATTGATGCCTGGATATTGGTCTGTCAGAATTATTCCAATCTCATCTGTCTCAAGTACTTTATTTGTTAATTTTATAAAATCACTCGCGTTCTGTGTTTTTGAAGTCGCAATAAACGCATATCTTGTGTAGTGTTCTACTAATAGGTGTAAGTATTTTTTTGTTGACCTAGATCCTCCAAAGCCACCTATAGTATCCATTGACATTATCTGAAATGGTTTTGTTGCTGGTCCCAGTTGTGACATTAATCCAAATTTTCCTTGACATCTTGATTTATTTTTTATGTATATTTCACATGTTTTACAAATATTTATGATATTTTTTGTTAGGTTTTTAGCTGTATATATTGGACTTATTTTTTCTGTAATTGTCTGATTCCAATATGGCATAAATCCTCATGCACCTTTTTTATAAATTTTTTACTAAATTCTTCTGAGAGTATAATCTTTTCATGTTTCTTTATTTTTTTATACTAGATTTTATTTTTGTGTAGTAGATTATGTTTCTTTTCATTTATTATTTCATTTTTTTCTTGGTCTTCAAGTATATCTTTTATTTGTATTAAATTGACTATTTTCAATAGTTAAGAAAATAATAACCAATCGTTACCGACGTCCTGTGATACCTTCGTGTACGATGGTCGGTAGTACTCGAATAATTATTTTTCTGTATTGTAAGTACCTACCTTCCTTCAGTGTTGTAAGATAATTATCATTATCATTAAAGAGCGATAGGAATTTCGTATTGATTTCTTTCCTACTAATTTACCGTTGCTGCAAGCTAATTGTATTATAAAATCTAATTTACTGCAGTAACAATATGTTACTAATAACGTAAGTATAAAGGAATTACTTACGTAAAAGGTATGTAATTTTTAAGTACCTGAAGTCGATTTTATCTAATTTCCACTGACATATCAGTTGACTTTGGGTGTATTTGTAGTTAGCTACCTATTCAATACCTAAATTTGTTAAAGCTTGGTTATGTATTAGTAGGTGTGTTTTTAATCTGTAAAAGGTATGTAATTTTTCAGTACCTGAAGTCGATTTTATCTAATTTATACTGACAGATCTGTTGACCTTGGGAGTATTTGTAGTTACCTGCCTATTCAATACCTAAATTTGTTAAAGCTAGGTTATGTATTCGGTGTATTTTTAATCGAAAACACATTCATAAATCGAAAAAGTTTTATTTATTATGTTAAGTAGGTAATTTTAAGTAGGTTAGTACCTACTTCAAAAATCAACAATATAAAATGTGTACTTAAGTTTAATATCACAAATCAATCAACTAAATTGGAGAAGATAGGCCAGTAGTAGTTTACTAGGCAAACCCATAAAAAAACTAGAACTATGTTATTTATCTAACATCGAGTTCTTTTTTATTCGTTTTTGGTTTCAAGACTTTTTTAGACAAAAAAATAAATGATTATGCAATTTCAGAAAGGTAACATGTCCCTATATTGAAAGGTTTCAGAAAACGAAATAAAACAGTAATTATTTCCTGAGGAAATATAATTTATATTTTTTATGATTTTAATGAATACCTGTAGATACCTTTTTCAGCGCTCATGGTGGTCCTGCTGATCGGACCATGACTACCGCTGGACCAGCTTCAAAGTCGATTTTCTCGAAAATTACTAAGGTACCAATTCTGTTGTTTGAGTACTAATTGGTACCAATTGAGTACTAATTATTTACCAAATATGTAAGCGATTGGCGTTGGTGGTCCTGCGGTAGTAACGGACATGCCGCGACTAGCTGCACCGGAGGCTAAGGAGGGTTTTCTAATAACTTTATAATTAATAGTTTTGAAGTTATTTAAGAAATTAGATGAAAAAATACTATTACAAACTACTGACAAACTGTATTGACCAAAACCCGAACTACTGCGCCAAAATTTTGAAAAAAATGCAGATTATTGGCACCTATAGATTACAGGAAAACCTATCAGAAGTCATGATTTTAAAGTAACATATCACAAAAATGAACGAAACCGAACGAACGAACACGCGAGTCCGAAACGATGCTGTCACAAGAGACGAACTTAATCAATCCCATTTCCACCAATCATGGAGAACGAACACCTTATCCACGTTTCTGTTTAATAAAAGAACAATTTTGTTTCAGGACCGACTTCAAGATGGAAGACATCAAGCGCTTGAAACTGTAGTATTTTTAATGTATATTACAAATACCTGTTTAAACTTATACTTATATAACTATAATATATAGAATTGCATTTAAAGTAAATATATTTATCTACAAACACTTCTCTTGTTTATTTCATACTAGCGGACGTCACGCGGTTTCACCCGCGTAGTTCTCGTTCCCGTGGGAATACGGGGATAAAATATAGCCTATGTTACTCGCTGATAATGTAGCTTTCCAATGGTGAAAGAATTTTTGAAATCGGCACAGTAGTTTTTGAGTTTATTCATTACAAACATACACACACAAATACAAATTTTTCCTCTTTATAATATTAGTGTAGATTTAGCCAGCATAGACCAGCGGCTTCGCCCGCATATCGCTAGTTATCCCGGACGAAGTGTCTTATCCCCTTATTCAGAAACTGAGGACCTATCACGAATGTTTAGACGTATACCTGTTAACGTTAACATGAGTGAATTTGTCTACTATAATACTCGTTTCGGACATAATATCTATTTGAACTGGATACTATACCTATTCATTTTTGTATGTCGCATAACATAAAACCAAAATACTAAGGGGTTGTAGTTTTTTCATATTCAAAATTGACTTACGTTAACGTTACTATTATTTATCAAAACATTCGTGCGAGGCCCTCTGGTGCCTGTGTGTCATTAACAGTGATCGGAACAAGTAGAGCATATTTACCTACAGTTCGCGGAAGTAAGTAACATAGAGTTGATATTACCTCCTCTAAAATCCCGGAATCGTTAACATGACGATTAAATCCCGGGATTTATGAAAATGCAAATCACTTATTGCGCCTTGAATACATTTGAACTAAATTATTAGATTGAAAAATCTTGTTTTTTAGTTCGGTACTAAAGCTGTTCAATTAAAGAGCTTTGTTTTACATACAAAATTAATTCTTGAAAGTTCTTCTGTTATTTACCTGATTATATTGTAATCTGAATACATTTTTTTAAATCCCGTTTTTTCTGGTCATGGTTTAGAGGAGGTATTATCAACCCTATGTTACTTACTTCATCGAACTTGAGGTAAATATACTCTACCTATTCCGATCTCTGGTCATTAGTATTTCATTAAAATTCGTTGAGGCACAACAACTATTACCCAATACATCCAAACATACAGATGATAAGAAAATACTTCCGTAGTAGGATAATAGAAGGACTTCCTACAGAACACATTGAAATGAAACAAATAAATATTATTAACACTTTTATTTTCTATACTTTACCATAAAATTTCCAAATTTTAATACATTTAGTAACAGTGTAACAGCTGTAATATAAGGCAAATACATTGATAAGATTTCATTAAATTAAAGTTATTCAAATACTAAGTAGAAATTATAATGTGCACGACACAATTTAGAAGTGAAATTTTTTTACAAAATTTTTTACTAACTAACTGCCAAAACGGCGAAAGGTGTTCTTTAATTTTGAACAGAACTGCATTCTAAAATATTTAGATTAAGTTCTTTTCCAACAAACATTTCAGCCGAAAAACGTCCACTGCTGGACTTGTCTTAGAATTAGCATTGCCATTCAACATGGCTATGCTGCCAGTCTTCTGGGCACGTTTCCGGATGACAGCGATGCGTAGGAATACTTGACGCCTAAGTGTATTTTATACATACATTTTATAAATTTGTATATTCATATTTATATAGTTAGGTTTAGCAGTTATAAACAGTGAAAGTAGTTTAAGTTAGTTATGTACTGTATTGTTAATTATTTAATAATATACTGTCATGTCACTTCTATCTTTTGTCGATTGTATGTTGATACTGATATGTTAAAAATATTAAAAATACGTGGAATTCTGTAAGGCACCATTAATTGTAGACACACAATAATATATTCTTAAAATATTACTTGTATTTCGTAAAATAGCATTGATAGTTTGCAAAATGCGTAGAGGTAAGTAAATACTTTTTTTTTCTCAAAATCATTAATTACAAAAAAAAATAGTACTGACTGGATATAAAAAGCACTTAGTACAAAAAGTAAAACACACAGAAAGCAGCACTCATAAGAAAATATTTATAATTCAAAATTTATAAATAAATACCTTATGTAATTTATTATAAAATCATAATAATTAATTGAACAAATACTTATAAGGAATTAACTTACATCTATTTTGAATATATTAAAAAATCTTTACTTATTTAGATGGACAATTTGAAACAGTTACAATAATTTTATTATAAGTACATGCTGATGATTTTTTCATCATCCCAATACTTTCAACAATCAAAGCCAGAATTTATGCAAAAAAAAAAATACCAGTGACATTTTTCCTAATTAAATTGTCATCCTGTGTTGTTACTAAGTCAAAAGCTCGGATGCGCTTGCGCATGTCTGTGTCCACAAACGTAGAGATTTTTAGACTCTTAATTATGGCATTCTCGATATTTTACCATTGAATGATACTAAAACAAAAACCAATTATTCCATTACTTGTATAGATCAAAGCTTTGGATGGTGTGAAAAAGTCAAGCTGTAAGCAACTTTTAACATTTAATTGCATTAGTGAGTCCTAAAATTCCAAATATCGTACAAAGCAATAGAATGCAGTATTTTACCTTCATTATTATTAGCATAGAAACGAAAAAAAACATCTGAATTTCAATCTTTTATAAAAGTATTCCCAACATTTAGAAGATGTTGTCTTGTCCATATGTTTCAATTGATAAATCTTACAAAGCTACAATACATTGAATATGTATAAACAAAATAGTATACATACGTACCTGATCTGGTAGTTAACACTTAATAAGACTGGTGGTTAATTAATTGTAAAAACTAAACTAGCATAATTAAGAACAATACATAAAGTCATAAACTGTACAAAACTCTGAAAAGGTGTCCTGGAAGATATCAATATAGGATAGAAACAAAAAAAAAAGAAATTAGTTTAAGTAAATGAAGACATTATGGCAGTAGCAGCCCAAACTAGCATGAAATGTGAAAATCGTTCACTCATGCAAGATTGGCTTCAAGAAAACAGTTAGAATGATTTCCATCTACACTTTACTTCTGTCTAAGACGCACTGAATCATAAAAATGCGTCGCACCAGCCTTAAGCGCTACACACTTAAGCGGGCCGATATTAATCGGCACAGCCGGGCGGCAAAATCGAACATATATAGAATGAATGTGTCAACACATATATATATATAGCCCGAATGGACTAGCCGAATAAAATACAACATGTGTGATTGATTCGGGACTTGTCGTTCAACACACACTGCCAAAGCGATTGTGCTGGCCCACTTAAGTGTGTAGCGCCCCTAAGCCTGAATGCTGTCAGTTTTTTTTATAACTTAATGTTAGCCACAGCACTATACTTCAATTCAGAATTAGAGATAATTATCTTGTCTTATACGAAAAAGTTCAAATTCCATTGCAATCCATATTTTTCATAGGGCCTTTATGGTCACTTAAATATCAACTTGAAATGCACGACACTAAAAGCTGATACTCGAGGTGGTAGCAATGGAGTGAACATATCTCAAATTATATATTCAAGTATAGTTACTTAGACGAGTTAAGTGCTGTCATGGCGTAATACTTGATAGAAATAGCAAATAACTTATTTTTGTTCGAAATTTGCCTTTGAACCCGATATTTAACGTTTTGACCGCCACGGTCGAATATAGCCGACAAATGAAAAAGTGCCCAACGCGCCACTGTCGGCTAGAGCCGACAAAAAAAAAACGGCGAATTCGTGGTTTGGCGTCGGGGGAACACCGATGCGTTTATGCTCTGGCGTTCAAAATGTTAATAAGGCATATAATACGCGTTTATATGAACTAAGTAAAAATATTACCTACAAATACTTCGTCGGTTGTCTAAAATACTGTAGGTATATAACTAAGGTAGCTATAACATCGTGTATTTAATTTACATAAGTAGTTTAATAACATTTGTCAAATTCTTGTGAACACTGGGCACAGTGTATAAGGCTCGTTTTAAAAGTGTATCGTGTGAAAATTGGACATTTATAAATAGCGATAGTGCTTTCTAAGGACACATACAACATTATAGCCAGTTATTTCTTCTATGCCATAATACATATTATCTGTAGTATAACATTCTTGAAATGCTGACATTGTGACAAAAATTACTTTAAAGGAGACCTTTTTTAAAAAAAATATATAAAAAATACAATGTCTGAATAGTGTCATGATTTAATTTCATTCAGATCATGATTTGAGCCATCACACCCTGTAGGTACATCATTCTTTGGTAATACCGTAAGACACCCCAATTTTAATAAATACAAAATTTTATCAATAATCGTGGGCTATGGTAGCACAGTGGGGTCGTAAAATATCAAATAAATATGTATGTACTTAATATATAAAAATAAACAATATTTGTGCAAAATAAAATTGATTAAAATTATTTTAAAAAATATTGTAAATTAGTTCGATGATTAACAATATGGCGGTAGTGTGCCAAAAAGTGTAAAGTTAAAAAATACCTACTGTAAAACATTTGATAAGTACATGATTTTGTTCGGGCTTAATCTAAATAATGACGTTTTACTTAAATAGCTAACATTAAGACCGGGCCCTCTACTATGATGACGTAGCAAAGCCATCATGATTCCGTTGTGAAATAGAGACGGAGCTTTACAGGACGAATAGCGCTGTTCCTTTTTCACAACAGAATCATGACGGCATAGTAATGGGCCTGAGCGAGTTATTGAGCTTAAAATTGTCACCACATTATAATTAGCCAAGTCATGTAATTTTTCGCGAAATAAAAAACAGACATAAACCAATAAACATAAATATTTTTCAATCTAATACTCCATTAAAATTTAATTCATTATATTTTTATATTCCTGGCAAGACAAAACAATGCAAACTATAAAAAAAAACATAATTTCATTTTTACATGTGGCAACTTCTCGCTATACTATTTACAAATACGCTGTCTCGACACAATACAGTGCATATAAAGTGCTTGTCTTTTTACTGTCATGAAAAATCTTTGAAGGCGTGAACAAGGACGGAAAGGTTCTCTTAAAAATGTGCTTGTGAGCAATTTGAATAACGTCACAGAACATGGAAGGCAATGTCAATACTTAATAATAGTGTCCGCGCAATTTTACCTGTCACGTATAGGTGACACGCAAGCGCGTGCCCTGTACGCCAAACGTCACAAAAAGTACTGTGAATTTGTGGCTTGGCGTCGGGGGCACGCCAATGCGTTTTTGTTCTGGCGTTCAAAAGGTTAAGCACAACTTATGGCATAGACAAAGTCAGAATAGGAAATATGCATGATGAAAAAAAATATTATGTAACCAGTTTATCGAATATAACACAAACAGCGATAACAGTGGGCGTTACGGCTTTTGACGTCAGAGGCCACGTCGGACCGCTCTTTCTAATTACCAACTTTAAAGCTTAGTCGCTGATGAAAATATTTTTAAAATTCTTCGTAATTGTTAAGTAAACTTAATAAGTATTTAGCAAATAATATGCATATTCCCTATTGTCGTACGCCATCACTTTCAATAACTTAATGATGACTCTCTGACACGATTGGTTTGTCGAACAATGACGTCACTAGCAGTGACTGCTCGTCACGGTGCTCTGTGAATAATAGGAGCTACTGCTGTCTTTCCCTCTTGTGTGACTAAGGCTTCCATGGCTAATACTCAATAAACAAATAAGTTTTACATGAGGAACAAAAATGAGTGCTTGACAGATTTTCTAGAAAATATGTCAAATTCATTCTTCGGACATAAAAGTTATCGGAACATTAAAAATAAGCCCTTAATAAACTAGGCCGAATATTTCCTCCGGTCCTAAGTTTGAGACTAGCGCTTACTTCCCTTCGCCCCCAGCACGCCCCCCAGCTGATTAGTATCCCACCCTCGGGGGCGGCGCCTCCACGGCGGAGGTGGTCTGCTTGGACACCACGCGCGTGCCCTGCGCCAGCCCGCCCGCGCGGACCGCCACGAACTTCAAGTAAGCGTCCCCTAGGTACGCCAACATCGCTACGAAGCCGAAGAACTGGAAATTATAATTTGAGATTTTACTACAACATAAATTGGCGAAAACAAAGAAGTATTTATCCGACCTAGGTATCGAACCCAAGATCCCACGCAACGGCGATTGTGACCACTTGCATGTCACCGGAAAATAGCAAACTCAGTAAGATTATAAAATAACTTGAGAGATTGTAAACTCTCGATAAATTGAAATAAATAATAATAATAAATCTCGACTGGCCTGTTGGTCGAGTGGTTAGTGACCCTGACTGCTTAACCGGAGGTCGTGGGTTCGATTCCCACCCAGGACAAATCTTTGTGTGATGAGCATGATCATTTGTTCTGTGTCTGGGTGTAATTTGTGTATAATATGTATGTATTTAGAAATATATAAGTATGTTTATCAGTTGTCTGGTTGCCATAGTACAGGTTCTGCCTAGTTTGGGATCGGATGACCGTGTGTGAGTTGTCCCAAAAAAAAAAAAAAAAAATTGTCAACTGAACATTTGGAATTTGTACTTTTTTACGCATCAAAATTTGATAGTCTATAATCTCTCGAAGTCATTCCGAGAAATTGGACGGATGGGACAGATAATAATCACTGTCAATTGCCTGGCTTGAAGACCGGGCAGAAACTAGTATTCTTTGTACATTTTTGGACCCCTCCCCGTGTGAATGCTATAGCCTACACCCGTGACCAGTTGACTAGAGTACAAAGCGTCAAAGCCGACAGTATTATTTAATAAACTCTAGAAAAGAACAGGAAAAGGGATACTAAAATGCAAGTCCATATAAAGTACTTACCGAAGCAGCAGAATGAGGGTTATCATGGACGGTCGTGGCCAGAATAGAAACTAACAAGTAAAAGAAGGTCCATAGCGCGCAGAAACCGAACTCGAGCTTCAGCCAGGGGATCTTGTAGAACTTCTCCAGGATGTGGAACAGATACAGGCCTAGCAGGATGCCCGTGAACCAGAAGGCGATCATGGATATCCAGCTGAAGAAGGCGCCTTTGGTCTGGTTGCTCACCCAGGAGCATTGGATGCAGATGAATCCGAGGAGACTGCATAGCTGGAATGGAAGGTTGGATTGAGTGATGCGTCATTGTCATTATTATTGGCGATGATAATATACTCGTACAAACTTGCCTGAAATAACATGAGTAGTTGAAGAAATGTGGGAACAGCTGAACAAACATAGGTAAGTCACGAGTCACACAAAAAACACGGTCAGTGATCAAAAGTGCAGTCACAATGTCACAAAGCTACAGTTACAGATTTTTTTTATACAAGACGGTCAATATTTCGCGACTGATTGAATCTATGTATTTCTATAGCATAAAATCTTAGGTATAGACTAAACTAGTACGGTACCATTGATCTTCTTCCACGAATAAATTTTAGACACTCGTTTGGTGATTCCTGACTGATCATCAAGTGTTCTCTTACACGAAGGGTTCCGTACCAAAAAAGTTTCTTCTGACCGGTGGGATTCTCCGATGCTTGAGCGCTGGATACGACTGCACGCAGTCAAATAGCATACATGCGTTCTGGTGTCGGATTATCCTAAAATCTGTGATTTTATTTTTGTGTCATGTGATTTTTTACTAACACTAGCTCTTAAGTATTTTGTATTACTAACAATTTATATGGAGAAATCTGAAAATAATTATTATTATTATTATTATTATGAGAGCCCCCCTAATTTTTAAGTTAATTATTTTTTTATTATTTGTTGTTATAGCGGCTACAGAAATACATGATGGTAACCGACAGACAGACGGACAGTGGAGTCTTAGTAATAGGGTCCCGTTTTTACCCTTTGAGTAAGGAACCCTAAAAAAGCCCCGTTTTGACTTTGTCGTGGTCAGGTAATTAACAATGATATCATACCAATACGGCTATACGTAGACTGGTAATGGTTGAATCAATTGAAAGGTTAGTCACGCTATTTAAAAAATATAGAAAATACTGTCATCGTCGCGTCATACAGCCCACAGGTCGATTGCAACAAGGACGCCATAAAATAACTATTAAAGTAGGTATCTAAGAAACAAAAGTCTTGCAATGTATTGAACCGACTGCGCAAGTTCCGACGTAAAATGTTCATACATAAATGATTCAACGCATAAAAGGAAACAACACGGAAACGCTTTCATTGTGCTATGACGAATAGATTTCATCGAATTATATTTTGTATGAATAAACGCTATTTTGACTAAAACAAAATAATATGGTGTCTTTTGGGTAAGAATTATGACTAAGCATGTCTTTGCATTGGTGCATATTATACTTTTACACAAACCTCCCTCGTTTATCGATCTTTCTATTAGTGAAAACGGTAGGTATCAGAATCCAAACACTTTTTTACAAAGTCCCCCTCGCATTTCCCCCTTAAAGATGAAATGTCCAAAAATCCTTTAAGCGGATGCTTACGTCATAAAATTAACCTGTAAGTAAGTATTCCAAATTTCAGCTGTGTAGACTAGCAGTTTTGGCTATGCGTTGATAGATAGTCAGTCAAGACAAACGGTTTTATAAGTAAATATATATTATAGATAGATAGATTTGCCAAGCTACCAACTTGGGAAAATGTTTTTACAACTACCGAGGGCGATGAAACGTGAAAACAAAGAAGAGGATAAGAGGCTAGTAATCAAGGCTGATTTTAAGATCACATCTCGCGACTAGCATATCTCTATGTATCTCTGAACGTTGGCTATGCAGTCTGCAGCCTAATCGCGTAACGTCGTTAAAATCTATTGTATTGTTTGCATCATGTGACCAACAGACGAGCATTTGCATAACTGTAGTCGCAAGACGGAGGTATATATGAGGTAAGTAGTAGTGGAGGTCACAGTTGACTGATGACAACAGTTATACCGTCATTGTATTAAGTGTTGACTCACACACAATAGTTAAACCTACTATAGACAGGCCCTTTGGGAAAAAATAGCACACCTGTCTGTCTGCCTACCTACCCCTTCGGGAGTGGGCGTGACGATGAGATTAAAAACAGTAATATTATTATAGCATGCCGAGTTTGTAAAGGCCAGCTCCCCCTTTGGGCTATTACTGCGTGAACGACGGCATATAACAGCCGGCGATCAACGCGATAACACGACATTGAATTAGGTACCATTCTAGCAGGACTTGACCTTTCACCTTATGAATAAAACATGGCACAAGTGTTTGAACTGAACAAAGCTGTGGTTTGTCTTGTATTGATTATTCAGGAGTGCTGAAAAGTGAAAACTGTTTAAACAACTTTGATTTCAGGCCTTGAAATATTGATGGAACATACCAGACCTTATTTAGTAGGTATTAAAAATACCAACGACTTTCCTGTTCATAATTTTTAGGTATAAGTTTTTCCTGCTGCTTTTCCTACAGTAGCCATGTATTTTTTCCGAGAAACCTGGGAAATAATGGCAGCAATAGTATAACTTTTGTTGCGTAAAATAACTAATTAGTTTGATTGAGAAACAAGCCAAAATAGGTAGTTCATCGGCAAATCAAAGCTCCAAAGCCCTCGACCTCGACGCCGAGTTACCAGCCTATTTTCCGGTTACATTTTAGGGAGTGTGTGTGTTGGAATTGAATATGTAATTTAATTCCGCCTAACCCGCCCCAACATCGGACTACAAGACGTACGGCGATGAGCCATCGATATGAACATACCAATATGCACAAAACATTTTGGCAACAGTTTCATTGTGCGAAGGCACAGCTAAGGAATGGAATTCCCTACCGCAGTCTGTGTTTTCTGTTAGCTCAACCTAAGGGACTTTTTGTCAAGAGTGAATAGGGGCCAGCGCTCACTGCCCGCATGGCACGGCAGGTTGCGCTACGGCATCCCGCGGCATTCCGTGGCATCGCGTGGCATGCCGTGGCAAGTGTGTCTTCTCCCTTGCCCCCGCGCACCGACCGGACCACATTAACCGAAATGACCGCTGCGCAAGTTTCAACCATATTTTAACTAACTTAGCAATCAAATTTCCTCGACACAAAGTGACTCATTACGTCTCGCGGGATACAATGGCGCGCCGCGGAGTCCCGTGGAATGAAACGGCATGACACGTCATGCCGGCAGCATGACGCAGCGCGTCCCGTCATGCCGCGGCACGTCGCGGCATCGTGGTATCGAAATAAAGTGTCCTTTGCCATGACACGCCGTGCCGTGCCGTCAGTGAGCGCCGGCCCTAGGTTACTTCTAGGCAAGCGTGCTCCATCGTCGACCACATCATCGCTTACCTCAAGATAAGAAAAAGAGCCTATCAACATTAATTATAAAAAGTTTTCGCATCAGGACTTCTGAGATAAACGATCTCACCGCTTTATATCAGTTTAGTTGATCTCAGGAAGATAACAACTTCAGCTCTTACATACAACTCAACCAGGAATCTGTTTGATAAACGCCTCATTTACTGAAGTGGCTTTTGTATAGATGTTTACACATTACTTACAACTTGGACAATCTTCAGTATGCCGGGTATAGTCTTTATGTATGACGGGTCAAACCGTATGTTTGTCTGGACAGCGGTGCTGGATGTGACCGTTGTCGTCGTGGTGTGTTGTCCGGGGAATCCTACTTCTGCCATTGTTGACTAACTGGAAACAAACAAGAAGAGTTAAATTTTTTCAATGAACACACTTCAAGTACTCGATAACAGGCAACTACCCTTGCTTTTAGGTTCGATATAAAGAAGCACTCGTGCGGAAAAGTGTGGCGACCAGCCCCCACAACAGTTTATTATATTAGATTGTTCGTCGGTCCCGGAAATCCGCGAACCATTTCTCACACAAAAATTGTGACTAAAACGTACCTATCCTAAAAAAAACCTAAAAATGTATTATTTATTTAATAAAGATTTTATTACAATCTTACGGCGTTTGCGTCAGCGTGTTTTTTTCCGGTGACATAAACACGCTGAAATTGTTATGGTTGTTTTCCCGCGGCAGAACGATTAGCCAAAAGTTAAACTTAAAAAATAAAAATGTTTTTGTATTCAAATACTTACCTAATTTAAAAAAATATTCATAAAATCAAAAGCGTGAGAAGCAATAGTAACTCACTAGACGTGACGTAGGTACTCCTGGCAGAGCGGCGGCGCGCCGACAAAGTGAAAAGCGATTCATAAATGTTCAGAGCAAAATAATATATACGGCATTAACTTGCCTGCAAGAACGCGGCTAGTGAGGCCTCGCGCATCGCGCGCGGCATCCTTTTACGTTGTACCTATCAGCTGGTTGATACGCGAAGAGCAACGCGCGAACTATCGGAATGTATAACTATTGGTTCGAAGTCGCTTTCGAGTTTTGCTTCTCACAATTGTTATTCTGCCATTTCTTAGTTTTAAATTTATTTTTTTTCATAAATCGATTGTATTACCAGGACAAACTCATTTCGCTGCGGGACAACAACCATTACAATTTCAGCTTGTATATTATTACACGAAACATTTCGAGCTGTTTTTAGCCTCCTCAAAACTTTGCTTGTAATGACACTCTAAAGGCCGGCGCCCACTAACGGCATGGTATGGCGCGGCACGGCGTACTTCGGCATACCGTATCATCATGTGGCATCCCGCAGCATACTGAAAAATAATGCGGCATGCCACTCACTTGTTCAGTTCAGTACTGTGCTAATGTAAAATTGATTGTGTATTTTGTCTATGATCTATTCGTATTAAAACAAAGTAATGAAAGTTCTAGGCCCATTGAATTAATGTTGAAAATTATTTGTCAACGAAAAACATCCCTTGCCACGCCATGCCATGCCGTGCCGTCACTGGGCGCCGGCCCTAACGTGTATCTTTTTAGAATGCCAATGAACAGAGAGCCTTGGATCTTTCCTGACCGTATAAAAATTATGAACGATTTTTCGAGTGTTTATTAAAATTATTGTAAAATCGTTTATTGTCGAATCATATTTTTATTTTTGTTCACTGCTAGTCTCAAAAGACAAGTGTTAGAGTCATGGACTATTCTGCAGTTCTGAAATGCTTGGCCTTATTGATCTCACTACTTTTGTAGGCCGAATTTTTGGGGATAGGAACATGGCCTTTTTACACATTTTTGTTTTTTGGGGATTTATGTTTCAAAAAACAATAATACTAAATTCAACTAGATATTCTTTTTGTCGTTGTTGATTCAGACACTGTTGTCAGGACATTCATTCAAATTAATGCTTTAATTCAGTCCGACTAAACGAAATTGTATTTTACTAGGTTTTCCCACAATTTGCCTTCATGTAAGGGAATTTAAACTAAAAACAGAAAGCCTATTTCACTCTCTAATTGAAACCAACCTTCGGTAAATTATGCTTGTCAGTCGTTGTATATTGCAAGAAAGTATAAGGTGTTCATAAAGCTAGTAAGATAAACTTTGATACAAAAAAGTCCCCATGATAAACGATTTGTACTAAAATATTTTTCGTTAATAAAAAGATAACCATTTGAGTCACCAGCCAACAGTCAATAACATATTATTATATTAATGATAACGCTGATATCAGTTACATTGCCTTTACATATGCAACATTTGTGGCTCACTAAATTTATGTTATTTGATACGCTTGGACATTTGAACCGAGCTAGTCAGGTCAAGGGAAATTCAGTTTTTAAACTGTCAATGGATCCCTTTTTAAGGGTCTTGTATTGGATGGGTAACCGAGGAACCCTATTACTATACCACAGCTGTCTGTCAGTCTATCTGTCTGTCTGTCAGGCCATATCTCATAATAGGTAGACAGTTGATATTTTCACAGAGTGTGTATTTCTATTGTGAATATAACTTAAAGGGGGATGCCAAGCCGCCATAGTGATTTAGGCCCTAAGTGCTCACAAGTAACATCGAATGCATTGGAACTTCTATAAACAAAAGGACTAATAAATAAAGTACAATATGTGTAAATGTCAAATCAATGTTTGGCAACAAATCTTTATTTTTTCCCGGATTTTAAATTGGCAACCTAGCAAATGTCTGTTTATTTCGTTGTATTGTTTCAATATTTATTATTTATTAAAAAATGTTACTGACTTGTATCTCGTCGTGAATAGAAGAGTTAATTACGTAAAATTTACATATTTTTTTTTACTAAATTAAATTTCTTGGGCATTGCAAGGCCTAAAATAGGCTTTTAAATTGGGAGCCCCCATACAAGAACCATGTTTTATAACGACCCTAACCCGACAGAAGTGCTTAACACGATGTTGATCTGTTTATTTCTTTTTTTGAGTATTCTTAGTTGATTTGTAAAATAAATGATTTTACATAGTATTTTTCAAGCAGGGCTTATTTAGCTGTTGATATCTAATGCTGATTTTATCACTTACTAAGTGACTGGGTAATTCCTAGGCGGTATCATTGATTACAAATAGATAGTATCACTTGTTTTCAAGTAAAGCCTTTTCTGATTGCACAATTAAAAACATTAATACAAAAATTAATGAAGGTTTTTTAATTTGCCAATAATTTGAGCAATGCCCAACAGATTAGTTATCCCATGCAATACTCATATTGCAGTAACATTTTTACGATGATGTAGAACCATAAAAACAATATAGGCCTGTCTATACTTCTATCTTAGGCACATTGGAGACCATACTTCACACTTATATGGGAATGAAAGTGTATCTAGTCAGGCCAGTCTATATTTGAGTCAATATTTAAAAGAGAAAGTTGTTAACTTTAACTCTTTCTACCAGGAAACAGATAAATATCATAAAATTGCTCATTTCGTTTCAAAAGATAAGGAATCGATAAGAGTATAGCCATAATTAAATTCAAAATAGTACTATTGGTGGGAGGCAAAAATACTGTGAACTGTTGTAGATAAGCTGGAACTAGCAATTATAATGGGTGTTAACACCACTGGGTATTCGGCTATTATTTACGCAATTTATGTAGCTCGAAAGGAAGGAAATGTAATGTTAAACAATGCATGCAAGTGGCTAAAGCTTGCGGATGTACCTTTGTCTAAAATATAAAAACGTATGTAAAAAGTCCATGCGAATTTTGATTATACTAGCGAGCACGTTTAATTCAGTAATATAACCGCCTGTCACCACCGAAAATAGCGAATATTGAGCAACATACACACCACAGAAATAAACACAACTCTACAACTTTGTACAAAAACTAAAATTTCTTTGCTTACCTTATTAAAACGTTACGCTTAGCCACATACAATTTTTCGAAACTTACACTTAACGATTAAAAATAGGTGTAAATTAATATCTGGTGATAAATCGAATATGACCAAATGACCAAACCATGAAACCAAACGTCAGAAATTGATATTTTATCGTAACATAATATTTGAAATTCTGTTTACATTAGCATCAAAACCAAGAACAGCAAAATTCCAGTACCAATTTGTATGTGTCAGAGTAGGATAACAACACTTTCGTTTGGAAGAAAAGATTAAAATGCATCGGCACCGAAACGTGCTCAAAGTGACATTGACAGAGTTCGCTCGCATCGCTGAATCTAACTGAAACGAACCTTCATAGGTTCGTTTCAATGAACGAAAAGATCCAACCGACTAAAAATATTTCTAAAACCTATTACATATTTACTATTTTACCCTACATTTAATCCGCAGATCTAATGTAAAAGTTAGGTAAAGTAATTGTATATTTTTTAGTTTAAGATTTTCTGCATGTATGTTTTTATTTGTTGTACAATAAAGTATATATAAATAAATAAATATATAAAAGAAAACGAAACATGTGTCGTCTGAACTTTATATTTAAAAACATTTTGTCAAAAAAAAATTGTTTTGATTAAAACTAAACACAAGGTTTTAAACGCACTCAGATATTTGACATTTTGAAGTTCACGTAGTGATGTGCAGAGTGTGTCAATGATCACGAAATCGATTTCAGTCAAATTAATCGATTACAGAAATTTACGAATATTTTGTAATGTTCAATCACTTTTGTTATGCACGGCATTGTTTTCGCAGCAAATTTATGGGTTGTGTTCATTGTCAAAAAAAAAATATTATGGAAAAAAAAAGTTGTGAAACATTGCTGGGAGGAAGCGTTTCGTCATAATTTCGAATCCTTTAGTTCTGTCTGGATAACACTAAAGAGTTAACATTCTCAGTATAAGATGCAGTTATCATGAGCTATTATCAAACACAAAAAGTTTCATTCGCCTAGCTTTTACTGCATTAAATGTATTAATACCTAAAATACATCAATTTAGTTACTCACTGATGATCATCATAACCTAAAGGGTACTTTTAGAAGTACTAGAAAGCTGAAATTAGATTTTAAAGCTAAGAATATTGTTTATAAACGATAAATAATAAGAAAAACGCGTCTTTTATCTTCCAACCCTTACAAAAAGTAAGGGTTGGGCTTTCTTTTCATGACATTTGTGACTGTAAAATCATTAGTGAACTATCACACCACTTTAATACTAATTTCTTAGTTCATCGAGTTCAAAATCACAAAGGCATCTTACAAAAATCATATTAATGACGTATTACATATACAATACCCATCATGCACGTCATGCATTAAAGCTTTATAAAACGGCGCAAGCGNTAATACTAATTTCTTAGTTCATCGAGTTCAAAATCACAAAGGCATCTTACAAAAATCATATTAATGACGTATTACATATACAATACCCATCATGCACGTCATG
>NDFZ01004031.1:0-39696 GCA_002192655.3 Mamestra configurata
CGCGGTGGGGCGCACACGGCCATGTCGCCGTGTGTGGTCCGATGTGACGTCAGGAACACCACTTTAATCTACTTTGTCAATACACCAAAATAAATCTGGTGCTAATCTCCTAAACTTAGATAGCAAGTGTTACAGTTTCATCAACGCAGTGTAGGCTTCAATTTACATGCAAATATGTGCGTGACGTCACCATGTCACCGGTGACGTCACGGATACCGTAGTTTGCTGGAGGAAGTCGTGACAATGTTGCCGGAATAGGAAGCTCATTTATACTGGATTTGAGGTAGACTCTGATAGTTTGATAATTATAATTAGTTTAAAGGTCAACTGTTTTATAGAGAAAGTCCAGGCAAAGGTTTTGTTCTAAACAAGTTAAATTATAGGACAGGTACATGCCAATAAGTATCTAATGATAATCTTTTTCTTTATTTGAGATGAGTTTGCTCTTGACTATTCTATTTACTGGATGACAGAGACAAAGTCTACGATGGAGCGAGTTTACCCAGAAAAAGTCTGTTCACAAAAAGTATTCAAGGCGCCTAAAGAAGTTTTCACTTCAAAAACTTCGAGGAGGCAATACATTTTAAATCGACTTCATAAAATAAGGTTCTGTATTCATATCATCATCTTTCTTTAGGGCTGGGATCTTCATATTATTTTGGGGAGATGAAAGGAGCCTTATTTATTCTTGTTTTTAAAACATTATAATTTAATGGAAATAAACAATTTCCTTCCTGCGTACTTAATTAAACCGTTAAATTCCCATTAGAATCACGAACAGCCTTGACGAAAACACTTAAAACCAAGAAAAAAAACACAGCATTCAAATTCGCAACGGCTGAGCCCATTATTATTCAACTCTCGTCAATCGGCTAGCTATATAATCTCCACTACGTTACACTTTATGCTCGGTTTACGGAACCAGCGTTTTACCTAACGAGATTACTTACCCAATTCTGAAGTAATTATTTTCAGTAGATTTTACTTTTGAAGCTATTGTAATGGATTTTTGGTTAGAGGTTTGACACATTCTATGGTTCCTGGCAATATTATAAACTAGCGTTTTGCCAGCGGCTTTGTCCGCATTAACCTTTTAATGCCAGAGCATATACGCATCGGCATTCCCCCGATGCCAAGCCATACATTCGCCGTACTTTTTGTCACATACTTGTGACGTTTGGCGTACAGGGCACACGTTTACTTGTCATGCGTACGTGACAATGGCGTTCAAAAGGTTAAAGTCGTATAACCCATGAGAAGGGAACGTACAATTGAGGTAATGAAAATCCTGGCCATGCTGTACCCGAGTTCTAAATTTCATCCAAATCATTGCAGCCATTGTTGTATGATTGATTAAAAAAACGGAAACGTATAATTTTAGTAGGATGGGTTTTGAAAGTCTGTATTTGGATTTGCAAGAAGTTCTTGTTTACTTGGATATTATAATTTTACTCTTTCACAAATAAAATTTCCATATTTACAAATTCCAAAAATACACCCGCAAAAATTAAATAAACCTGCCTAATTCGACTTCCGTATTAAAACAAATCCTCGGGGATATAAAGCCTTGGAGCATCGCGTTCCACGCCTATGTAGGTAACAGACATGACAAGTGACGTCACTTGTACACCCCACGGTATTACACTGGATGGTAATTTGAATAGGATTAAAAGTAGTGAAAATAAAATGTAATGAAATGTGACAGGTTGTGCTTGGTGGGGGTAATTTGATACTGTTTTTGGAGTAATTTATTTATTTAAAGTTTATGCACACGTAAAATACACTGTACAAAGGCGGAATTAATGTTGTAGGTATTTTGGCAGATGCAATTAAGTGAAGGACATACAGAGTTACATACATTCATGCATTATCAACTTGATTTGTTGGTCGAGCCGTTGCTAGCATGACTGTTAGGCATAGGGTTGTAGGTTCGATCCCTAGTTTTGGTAAATTGTAATTAGGGTTGCCATAATCATCATCATCAACCAAAAAAAAAAAAAGACAACAGTCCACTGTTAGACACAGGTCTCTCCCATACCTCTCGCAAGTGCCTCGCGGTGTTTGTTCGCGGCTCCACTACAACGGCCCAAGCGATCAGTTTGCTGAACTACCTGATAGCTCCGGAACCGGAGGTCGATATATTTATGAACACTTATAGATCGAAAATTGCGTTGTTTTGTTTGGTTTATAAGTTTACCTGATTCTATGTTGTTGGCTTGCTTGTACGCTTGGGTGCAAACTGTTAGTATAGTCAGCAATTTATATACTAAAACATAAAATAAATAAATCAAATAACACGCCATTTATCTCGATTCTCTGGTTTCAGTTACGAAATACTTAGAAAACAGCCTCGTAATTGGGTACCACGATACCCCATGTCAAGACTAGCATTAGATTTTTTGGCTTCTAAGTACCCGTCACGACTGTTAAAGTATCCGAATCGCAAGCGTTGCTTCACCTTGAAGTTCGACCCATGTGACTTATTATTCAGGCTCTTCGGGCAACCCCTTCAAGTGATAAAACCGTGTTGTTTATTATTTAAAGGATAGATAATACAAAATTTCTGCTGCGACGCTGAAAACAGTGCCTAAAATTACGCGAAAATGAAATACACAATTTTAGCGTTATCGAACACACCCCACAAGTATCACTTTACCCCCATTAGTTATCGATGTTAGCGTGAAATTGTCAGTTTAAGTGTATAATGTGGCCTCCGTTATTAATTAGGTAGGTACCTAATTATTAGGACACCGGTGACCATACCGCCGGACTTAGTGGGACTTTCCTGAATTTTATTAGGTTGTAAAAGTGTCTTGTGAATTTACTTTCGAGAGGTGGTGTTTTAAATTTAAGGCTTTATTAAATGGGCAAAACAGGTATCATTGACGTGGGCAAAAAAGCTGCCAGGCTGAAATGGGACTGGGTGGGTCACACCAGCCGTATGCGTAGTGACCCGTTAGGAAAAAGTCTCCACGCAATGGGTGCCAGAGGATGGATGGCGTCGCTGAGGCCGGCCCAGAAAGTTGTGTCGAGATGATCTGGATGCACACCACGAAGGCTGGTTCGAGGTGGCGCAAGAAAAGAATGTTTGGAAGGATATGGGGGAGGCCTTTGCCCAGCAGTGAGACAAAACCGTAGTTACCGCAAACAAACCTCGGAGATAATTAAAAACTGTTTTTATCCAACTGCCCCCTAATCTATATTTCAACGGAAAGGTGCTCTCTGTTGGACATAGGCCTCCCAGCAATGTCGTCACACCGACCGGTCCGGAGCGTCTCGTATGTCAGTGTCAGTGGCCAACACGTCCAAAAAAGGGATTTTTTAGTTTCTTTGTAAATTCAATCAAACTGATGGGTTATTTTACCATGCCACCATTTCTGTATACTCAGCAGAGATCGGAATAGGTAGACTATATTTACCTAATTTTCGTGGAGGTTAGTAACATAGAGTTGGTAATACCTCCTCTAAAATCCCGGAATCATAAACATGACGATTGTATCCCCCGGGATACAATCGTCATGTTTATGATTTTAGAAAATTGCAAATTACTTATTGCGCTTTGAAAACATTTGAACAAAATTATTATATTGAAGAATCTTATAATGTTTTAAGAGTTCCGTAGTTTCTAAAACTGTTAATTTAAATAGTTTTGTTTTCGCAAAACTCTTTCTTCTTTGATTCTTCAAATCAATAATTGGTAACGATACTCAAAGTCCAGTTCATGTTTTTATAATCCCGGGTTTTTAATTGTCATGATTCCATTTATGATTCCGGGATTTTACAGGAGGTATTATCAACTTTATGTTACTTACTTCCACGAACATTATGCAAATATAGTCTACCTATTCAGATCTCTGATAATCAGTCAATACCATCTCATCGTATAAGAGAAAATGAGCTTAGAGCTGACTCAAAAGAATCGAAGACCAACAAAAAAAAAGCGTTCGAGAAATCTCATTTTCCTTTCGAAACTTTGCAGCCCACGTTTAGCGGTTACATCGATAGTGAGTCCGGCGGGGCTCATAATTGAGATGTATCCCGGACTCCGGGACCGTCCCGGGATAGCCCGGGATCGTGCCCGGACGCTCGCGTATTTTATCATTTAATAAATAGTTGCACCAAGTTTTAATTACAGTCTGACTAAATAAGTGGGGCGTTTAGGGTAGGTAGATGATAGGATAGTTACTGGGGCGAGTTTGTTGGATAGTCGTGGTTAGTTAGGTTTTCGTGTGTGTTTAGCAGTTGAGTGAAATAGTCGTTTTATCATACTGAAGCCGGCAACTTAGATCATGTGGTTTATCCAACGATAGTCAATGGATATCAGTGCTTTATCGGTATACTTTTGTAAAATAAATATTTTGCTCTTTCCTCTTTCAGCGGTTTTTAATAAGATGCAAATAACAACATTAGTTAAAAACCAAATTGGTTCTATTTATGGCATGAAATATATCAAATGACGAAAGAAGTTACGATATGACTTCATTGAAATAGCACTGTTCAACTGTCGCTATGTTTAGTATGTAAAAATAACATTTTGGATCAGATTGCAAGTATAACATAGCATCATTTATTTTCCAAACCTATCGCCCGTTCCATTTCACTTTCAAAACTATCTCACTACCAAAATCATAGAAAATCGTATGAATATAAACTACATTTTATTGTCAAGTGACTCGCCCCAGTTCATAAGCCCCGTTGACACGTGCGTAGCTGTTGTATTATTCAGTTTGAACGAGGCTCCGTGCGTGATGTTTAGTTTTCAACTCTACTCTATATATTTGGGATGAATCGCTTCGGAGGATGGCGGGCGGATGGATCGCCAAATGTGGGTCAAGGGGATGACAGCCTTTGATGTTTTCGATATTGATATAAAGTGTCCTTTTTGTTTATTACGGTGTTTGGGAAGTAAATGTTTTGGGAGAGGTGTCAAGAACCCTAGATCAGCTGGTTTGTGTAACAGCTGTTTTTTGTGTTTTTTGTTTTTTTTTAAGGATGGGAAATCATTAAATTACTTATTCCGCTCTGAGTGGAGTGGAAGGGCGCGTCAGACTCTTACTGACTAAAACCCATCCGTGTTCCTTCTAAAGCCCTTTGCGTTCCAGGGCCGCGGTGACTCTTTCGAACAAATTCCGCAACCCTGGTAGGTGTTTTTGATATTGCCTAAGTGTTCTGGTGGCATGTTTATTGCAGGTTACATAATAGAAATATAATACGGGGACATTGTATGCATGCAACAAACTACGAACTTTAAGGACATTTAACGGCCAAGCCATATTTTTTTACCGAAATGGTTTGTGGAGACCTTCTAGAGTTATGGGGTTTGGTCCGACTAGAAATCTGATACATTTTTAACCAGCAAATGCAGAGCTTTGGCAATCAAATTAATACGAATAAAAATACGTGGGGCAATGTTTCATTGTGATGATTTTTGCAGTCAAAGCGGATCGTCACATGTTTGTTCCTAACTTCGAACCGAAATAACGAACTGAATTCGCTTGGTAACTCCTAGCCGTATTGGCTATTGGACGGGCGGTCTTGCCAGTATTTGTTGGACCAATCAGACATGTCTACAGCGCGTTACGGTACGTCGAACTGCCTTCAAGCGAATTTCAATAGTAAAGCGTAAAGCCTCTTTGTTTGTATTCGAAATAGAGAAGCCTGGGGCTGATTCTATGGGATTAAACCTCGAGCTGTGGTCGTTTTCGATGCTCACTGTAGAAATAAGGGATCTGACGCCAGTCTTGCCAAGGGGTATCGTGTTACCCAGTTACTGGTTCGTGGGGGTCAGATATGCAGTCGTTTCGTGCAAAATACTGGTATGCGACTGCATCCGGTCAGACTGGAAGCCGGCGCCAACATAATTGGGAAATGACTAACTAGGCAGTTTGGCTGCAGAAAATAGTGGAAGAACAGGGTGATAGTTAAACTCTAAAAGAACATAATTATTTTTCTTTGTCATGTATTGTAAAATGCTTTGAAATAAAGAAAGAAAAATATTTATAATACCCGCACAGAACAAACAGAAAAGTAAAATAAATTAAAACTAACAGTCATAAACAATAACTAACAGAAACAAGAAAGAACAGCATGAATTTAATACGTCATGTGCGATACCAAAAAGGTCCCTATCTCAGCATGTGCGTTTTAAAAAAATAAAATAACTCAGCGCTGGTATTCTGCTAGGGCCTGTGATGCCACGGATACACTCATGGAACACATACTAAAATTAGATATATAAATACAAATAAAATAATTATTTTAAAATTATGTGAATTATAGAACCATAAAAATATGAAATACTTACATATTATAAATATAACTTTGCATACTACTGTATACATTCAAGTTTTTAAAACTTAACAGACCGATGTGTTGCTGGGGAGTTGCTTGCGCCACTTCTTCTTCCCAGCTAAAACACTAGGAAGTGGTGACGGGCGGGAGTTTTGGGGGACTGTCTTCATGTAGAACTTTGATGGTCAAAAAGTGCTGGCACTCAGCCTAATTTGAATAAATGAATTTTGATTTTGAACGAAATACTTTAGAATCTGCACTGTATGTATCTAATGCGATACATTGCAAAATAAAGAAAAACCTTGAAGTATTTCTCTTTATATCTTGATGAGCTAGCTCTTGTCTTCGATCTCGCCTGTTGGGAAGTGATATTTCAGGTCTACGGCGGAAAACCCAAGCCTGTTCACTCTTGCTTTCTAGGTTTACGGTATTGCCAAGCAGCTGTGTCTGAAAAAAAAAACAGCGGGTTGCACTCCGGGGGTGCCGGCAGAAGTGAAAACTATTACTATTTTGATATTTTGGAATGCTTAGGGAAAAATTTCGCACGAATTGCTTTAATTATCAGTGTAAAAGGACTATCATTTATGTGGTAAAATACAATATTCATTTATTTCGCTATCGTACACAAACATGACAATTTATATTACATTAAAAATTTAACACTTCAGATCTTTCCCTCCGTCTTACGAATTTCGATCAGGTTACATGTCCTGACGCGAGTTTAACATTTTTTACCCACCCCAAAAAGTGCACACCGCCGCTAAAGAAGCTTTCACTTCAAAGAGAATAAACAGGACTGTCCCAAAAAATAATACTAGTATTGACACACTACAATATTACCTCGGATAGCATTGATAAATTTGATACCTGTCCCGATCTTCTTTCTAGATATTTCTTTGTAGATTTGTAAATGAAATATATGAATTGTAGCAGCCGTCAGAAATATTGAAAATATTGAACATTGCTTTGAAAAATGAAATTAATAAAGGAGCGAATTTCTGTTTTCTTGTTGATAAAAGTAGTATTGGCTGGAAAATATTTTTTCGAATATTGGATATGATTTTCTTGTGCTATTATATATTAAATTATATCTAGGTAACGTTAATAACGAATAACTTATCTTATTTGAAAAACGATCAATTCTCAACCAATCAACAATTCAAAGAAACCAAATATAAAAAAAAAAAATTGGTTGTCTGTTAAGACAGTTTACGGACGATAGTTTGACGTGACAACGTCATAACAAAACATTGATGAAATGATCGTAACGTTCAGCCGGCGTTTATCGATTTATTAGACGTGGTCACGTCAAAAAAAAAATATAGTAAAAATATTATTTAAGTCACACGATGTGAAATAGACATCGTGTTATGTTCAGAACACAACATTTATGACGGTTTGTGAGAACATTTCACCATTGTGTCCAAAATGGTGAAAGCGAGTACATGTTTGTTTCAGAACAACCTTTTAACGGAACAGATTTTAATAAACTTTGTCACACAGGCGCAACTGGATGACAACCTAGGATAGTTTCGATCCAGATTTTAAAATTCTCTAGGATGCGAGCGAAACTGCTGGCAACAACTAGTCTATAACAATCGAATAGGTAATATTATTCTTCATTAGCACAAGAATTTCATGGCAGTAAACCAGTTAAAATACAATAAACATTCTTATTCCCAATTAAAAGCATTTGGAGGGAAAAATAACTCAATCCATTCTTCTTTCATAACTTTGTTCAAATTAATGGAAATTCCAGTTTCAGCGTGGAAATATGCTTAGAAACTCACCATGTAGGTATACAAAAATAAAAACTTATATTTTTAGGAACTCCATATTTATTTATATTTGACATTTCAGTTCGGCTTTAAATATTCTTATAATGAGTTTATTTTGGTTCTCTGGAACGAGTTTTATTGGCGCCTGAAGTATTTAGAAATAAAATTATGTAATAAACAGTTTTTATTATTGGATTAAGAGGATTTTAGCTATGAGGTCTGGCTTTGTCTGTATTTTAATAACTGGATTGTAACGATATTTATCTAAATATATAAAAATGAATCCCTATTTCCCTTGGTCACGGCATCACGCGTGAACGGCTGGACCAATTTCGCTAATTCTTTTTTTGTCGTGTTTGTTATTGTCAGGAGATGGTTCTTATGAAAGGAAATGTTGAAAAAAATATACATCCGGACGAAGCCGGGGCGGGCCACTAGTCTTATATATAAAATTCTCGTGTCACAATGTTAGTTACCATACTCCTCCAAAACGGCTTGACCGATTTTTATGAAATTTTATATGCATATCCAGTAGGTCTGACAATCGGCTACTATCTATTTTTCATACCCCTAAGTGAAGGGTTGTCCACCCCTAACATTTTATTTTTTATTGTTTGGACAATTTTTTTTATAATGTGGCATTAAAAATACGTACAACCCTAAATCACCCTTCTATCACCAACCCCTATTTTTTAATAGCGATATTAGTACTTTAATTATTTTCTACTCTCGGCAGTCGATAATTGATCATTTACCACTCGGTCAGTTGACTATTTATTAGAAAAATAAATAGAATTGTAAAAATATGTAAGTGTTGGGAAGCCTATTTATTGAGGGAGGCTGTAGGCTATATAACATCACGCTACGGCCAATAGGAACCGAGTATTCATGAAAATTGTGACGCAGACGAAGTTGCGTGGGGCAGCTAGTATATATATATGTGTAACAAGCCAACTAGCTTCATCAGCTTTTTTATTAAAAGTCTAGCTTTTTCACCGTTGAATCAGCAGCATAAATGGCATGGGCAAGTCATTAAACGATATTGAACCAAAGATGTCACTTACGTCGCTGAAAAATTGGCGCAGTTAAATCTCCAAATATTACTTGTCATTCGGTTTTTCCAACCTGTTCATCATCTGCCTAGCCTTTTCCCAACTATATTGGGGTCGGCTTCCAGTCAAACCGGATTCAGCTCAATACCAGTATTTTACATGGAGCGGCTGCCTACCAGACCTCCACAACCCATTAACTGGGTAACACGGTGGTTCTTGGCTAGACTGGAGTCAGATTTACTGGCTTCTGACAATCCGTAACGACTGCCAAAGATCTACAAATGGCAGCCGGGACCAACGGCTTAACGTGCTTTCCGAGGCACGGAGGAAACTCAGTATGTTAAGATGGTCACCCATCCACAGACCAACCTTGGCAAGCGTTGCTTAACCTTGATCGACCCGTGCGGCTGATATTCTTTAGCCACCTGTTCGTTAATCTAAAAATATATTTTCAAAAATCAACCATTTTTATTGAGCTAAAACCTTCATTCTCCGAAACACATTCGCTCCTCACGTAATCAGACTGACAAGACGTCCCAAGAATGATAATAAGGAACCCTAATAAGAATATATTTCCGCCTGACATCATACGGAACCCATCGCACGCAATCAACCCTTCAAAATCTCGTAGGGGTAGGCTCTGACCCGGTATTATTATGCTGAGATGTTTGTTATTAAAAATATGACATGTTTGGATGTCAAATAAAGGTTTGTTGGAGTAGAAAGATCAGTGTCTGGTTCATTTATAAGAATAGGACGCTTTGACTAACATGCATTGTGTTTATTTTGAAGGCAGGTCAAAGTCAAAGTTAAAACCTTTATTTTAATAGGCTATTCTACCAGGTAGAAAAAATATAATTCTATTTAGTCCGTCCGTTAGATTTTCAAAAAATATTGGACATGATTATTTTGCCATTTCAAATCGCTAAAAAAATATTTATTTATTTATTGGCCTATCTAAAATTGTTACACTGTTTGCCCAAATAATAAAAGCAATATGTTAAATACATAGTGTACAATATGATGCGGTAGACTAAGCATGCAAAAACAAAAGAAAAAAGAATAAGAAAGAAGATTATAAAGATAAAGCGCATCAAAGTTCAAGAGAGGGGGCTGGTGACGTCACATCAAACTCGGTATGTTAAGATGGTCACCCATCCTCAGACCAATCTTGGCAAGTGTTGCTTAACCTTGATCGACCCGCGCGACTGATATTCTTAAACCACGAGCTCCGAATTAATAAAAAAGGAGAAGAAAAATAAAACATCGCTATCTTAAATTCGATTAAAAAAAAAACAAAACGATTAATACAAAAACCATTCACTAATATACTAATGTTAATTAATTACATAGAATAAACCAACACAAAACGATGTTCATTTGAAAAATAACTCCACTAACACTAACTCCGAGCACGAGGATGTGAAAGCTCATCCTAACGGAGCGGGCGAACCCAAAACATAATAAACAACATAAACATATACGACGGCGGTATCAAAATAAGCCACTTAACTTGTCATATTGCTGCATCAACAATTAACCCAGTTCCTCGCACCTGTACCCGACCATGCCTGTGACGTCGTAAACTTGTGACGTCATTGTAAGATAACGTTTACGACTGAGCCAGAGGACTATACGCATTTTCCTGGAACTATAGATAGATAGAATATACTTTACTAGGGAACCGCCCTGGCTTCGCACATGCACGGGTGCAATTCTGATACTAAACGCCGCAACTGCTATGTCCCTGCATTTTAAATCTGTAATATCTTCAAAAATATTCATTTAAATTACACGCTGTAAAGGGCCATATTGATCTTTAAATGCACAATGTATTTAAGGTACTTAATTGGATAAGGATTAATGCAGCAGTAAGCAAAATAAATGTGTTCTCTGAAATTAACAGTGTTTCTCTACTATATTATGCATGTTTACATAAAACTACTATCAATCGCATCAAAATCCGTTGCGTAGTTTTAAAAATCTATGCATACATAGGGACAGCGGGAAGCGACTTTGTTTTATACTATGTAGTGATTGTACACCGAAAATAGTTTCAGAACTCTTTTACACAAACTTAATTATATGGGATGGGTAGATACAATGGCGGTCTTATCGCTGACAGTGGGTCTACCAGACCACCTTTGGATGGACTGAAAGATCTTAAAATAAAACTGGCCAAGTGCGAGTCGGACTCTCACACGAAGGGTTCCGTGCCATAAAACGAAAAAAAAACACGTTTCTTGTATGTATAAATTCAATTAAATGAAAAATTAAAGGGGGCTCCCCTTTAATTATTTATTTAATTTTTATTAGTGTTTGTTAGCAATACAAACTCTGTGAGGATTATAAGTATCTATCTACCTGTTGCCATTATTAAGATCGACCAAAAAACGCCAAAAAAACACGTTTCTAGTAGGGGAGCCCCCTTTAATCTTTATTGTTTGTTGTTATAGCTGCAACAGAAATACACACTCAGTGAAAATTTCAGCTCACTACCTGTTACGGTTCATGAGATATAGCCTGCTGACAGACAGACGGACGGACGAACAGCTGAGGCTTAGTAATTAGGGTCCCGCTGGTTCCCCTTCGGGTACGGAACTCTAATAAAAAGGGGATTGTTGCTCAGAAACAACCGTCAGAGTGTTTCTGTACTGCATTTGATCCGGATCCTAGAAATCTCGGGGAGACGCACTAGATCTGAACACCATCCATCCGAATTAAGAACATTTTCAATTCGAATTGAACTCAAATTCGAGATTCGGATTGGATGCAGTGCGTAAACGATCTCGTTGGTGCAACTGAGGCAGGTTTTTGGCTACGCTCGCTGTCTTAGACCACATCAAACGTTTTCTGTCAGAAGAAGTCCAGGTCAAAAGCACACTCAGTGGCTATCCTTCTTTCTACCTACTAATATTAGAAATGTGGAATTCTGTATGTTTGTTAAAAATCAATCATGCCTAAAGGGACATTACCTAGATTAAAACATAGGATATTTTTTAGGTTTCCGTGCCCAAAAGGCCAACGGGACCCTATTCCTAAGCCTCCGCTGTCCGTCCGTCTGCCAGTGAGCTGTCTCACGAACCGTAATAGGTAGATAGTTTTTCACAGAGATAAATTTTCTTTTTGAGTGTATATTTCTTTTGCCACTATAACAACAAAATAATAAAAATAAATTTACCAAAAGTATATCTAAAGTACATAGTAAGTATTAAATCTTGTACGATGTTACGGAATCCTAAGCGCAAGTCCGACTCGCACTTGGCCGGTTTTAATCCCAGCTGTACGTTCAATGGAATACGTTTTCGATTTCCAACTTGCACGCCGCAGAAGCTACTGGCTAGCGCTGGTAACCTAATAAAATAAAACAGTTTGCTTTCTGAAATTTTCGGTATGGGGCATTCCGCCTGAACGTTGAAAACCTTTAGTTTTTATTGCCACAAATGAGGTTTTTTTTTGTATTAATATAAGAACCACGAACAATATAACTTTATTGTCCTAGCAAATTCTAAACTTTCCATTTCAACTAAACAACAGAACGCCAGAAACAATAAAATACCGAAGGTATTTGACAGGCAACGGTGATAAACAATTATGTAAACGAGACGTCCGCACTCCGCGGCTGACGGGACGCAACTGATCATATCTTGTCACGCGACGGTGCTGCCACGTGCCTATCACCTGTTTTATGTGTTGAGCTATTTTTTTTTAATGTTTAGTTCAGGTTGTTGGACTTTTGAAATCTGTCATTGTACTAAAATAAATGTCTCTAACTGAATCAGAATGCTTGAAAGTGTCATGTTTGGATCGTTTTTGCGGTTGGAATTTTTGATACCAGTCAATTTTTAACCGACGTTTATTTTTTTACCGTTCTTTAACAAACAAATATCCCTGTTTTCCTATACACGTAAATAAACATTATTATAACATTTCATTTTTGTAACTTGAAAGCTTATTCGTGTGTATATCATAATATTTCTTGAAGGATGGAAATATTTACAATCATTCCATATTGTAAGGAAACGTGCGTTGAGCCGTGTGATTTGAGCGTTGCCGATATGAAAACAAGTATGGCTTTAGAGATAACGGAAACTTGTATAATATGAAAAGACATACATCTTTATAGATAAAAATCAATTGCTGTTCGTAAGTCTCGCTAAAACTCGAGAACGGCTTGACCGATTTGGCTAATTTTTTTTTTGTTTTGGTCGCCAGATTACAGGGAAGGTTTTAAAATAAAAAAGGGAAGTAGGGTAGGTATGTAGGGTAGGTATGTAGGGTAGGTATGTAGGGTAGGTATAGTAGGGTAGGTAACGGTTGACGGTTTTGGGTGAAGGGAGCGAAGCCGCGGGCATTTTGTTGTTAGTCTTGTGCGAGTAAATATTTATTATTGACAAGCTTGTCAATAATAAATATTTACTCGCACAAGACAAACAACAAAATAAAAAAATACATGCGGGGCAGTCTTTGGGAACTGCCAATAGAAGTGAAAACTAAGTCACTTGTGAATTGTATCGTCGAGCTATTAGAATATTATTTTTGAATTTGGAAAGCGTTCGGTGACGATGACGCGAGATTCATGATTTTTGTTCAACCAAAAAGTGCTCAAAGCGCCTAAAGAAGTTATCACTTAAAAAAACATAACCTTCCTTGACAGTCGGTTAATCAACAGAGTGCAAATTCTACTTATTAACCGACTTCAAAAAAGGGAGGAGGTGCTCAATTCGGATGCGTTTTTTTTAATGTTTGTTACCTCATAACTCCGTCATTTATGAACTGATTTGAAAAAATATTTTTTCATGTCAAATTATACCTATACGTTCCAATTGGTCCCATAAAAAATCCATCATAATTCAGTAGGTTTAGCACGAATGTTTTTGACGTATAGTAACCCTCTGTAGTTTTGTTTTAAATCAAAATTGTTGGAAAATAGGAGAATACCACCGAATTGAGAACCTCCTCCTTTCTTTGAAGTCGGTTAAAAAGTAGTAGGAATGGCCCTCACTTATCTTAAATCTATCACACGGCAACACCAACACGTTACTACGTTAGCAACAACTTTATTTATTTTTTTATGTACACACAATGGAGGAGCTCGAATGGAGGAGCTCGTGGCTAAATAATAACAGCCGCACGGGTCGATCTTCAAGGTTAAGCAACGCTTGCCGAGGTTGGTCTGTGGATGGGTTACCATCTTTATATACCGAGACTCCTCCGTGCCTCGGAAAGCACATTAAGCCGTTGGTCCCGGCTGTCATTTGTAGATCTTTGGCAGTCGTTACGGATAGTCAGAAGCCAGATAATCTGACACCAGTCTTGCCAAGGAGTACCGTGCCGTGCCGTACCGGTTTTGGAGGTCTGGTAGGCAGCCGCTCCACGTAAAGTACTGGTATTCAGCTGAATCCGGTTTGACTGGAAGCCGACCCCAATATATTTGGGAAAAGGCTAGGCAGATGACACAATATACTTAAAAAAAGAAAATTTTATACAGAAATAAGAGCACAAAGGTACTGTTTATTTCATTAGAAATTTATTTCTTTTTTTTTTGTTCCCCGTTCCACATGAATGCAAGCATAACGTCGCGCACAGGTGACGTGGTACGAATGACGTCACACCAGATGGGCGGGAAGTGGACACACACTGTATTGAAATGGATGAAAAATATTATTTTGCTTTTTTAATATGTGTGCCATTGTTTACGTAGAAGAGAATATTTTGAGTCTGGCGATATTTCAAATGCACCTCTGTGGGTGTAATCCTGTTCGCACCATGGCTAACTGACTAGATTGCACCACAAATGATTATCTAGTGCCCAGAAAACGTGAGACGGGGCCGTAGCAGACCACGAAGGAGACGGCGGGATGACTTGGATGTCTTCCTTAGGAATTGGCAAAAAAGTGGCACAAAACAGTGAACAATGGAAGAAAAGGAGGGAGCCCCAGCAGTGGAACAGTTCAAGTTATATATAATAACTAGTGGTCTCGACAGACGTTGTCCTGTCCGAACGTTTGCTTTGTGTCTGGCGAAAAGTTATAGATTATTAAGTGACACATACACAATATATATATATTTATTAAGATAAATGCAAAACGAATTCAAAACATGGCATTGTTCCATTTGAAGACGATATAAACAATAATGACTTCGACCACTGTAGCGAACGCTCGTCAAAAAATTTATTCTTCACTTCAAGATGTCAAACAACAATGACAAAATTGCTCGGCTCGGGAAAAAGCTCGAAGCAAATTTACTGTCGTTCGCTAGAATGCTCGCTAGAACGCTCGCTAGAATGCTCGCTAGAACGCTCGCTAGAATGCTCAAGTCTATCAGCGGCTAAATGCTAGTACCTACATGAAAATAAATACTGATAATAATTTGTCGATATCCAGAGTAGTAAGAAGAGGACACAGTTTTTAAAGATAATTGAAGTTGAATAATGCTACAAATCCAACAATTGGCCTTAAATAAAGCTACAAATCCGACAAATACGTATAAAAAATAAAATCCTAGACGAAAACTGGATTTGTTTCAATTGTCAACTAGAAAATCGGATTACTAAACAAACAACACGAAAAGTAGGTAACTGTTGTTGTATTTCACCGGCAAAAACAAGCTTAAAAAATCAATCGTTCCTCTCAATTTCAAATCAGCATAAAATATCTAAACGAATAAATACAAAGCAGAAAAATCTTCTTAAGCTCTTTGGGGACTTGTAATGGGCCCATAGAATATTATAGGCTCTAAAAACCAAGGGCCCGTCAAAATGTAAAACGATAAACAAGCGTATGTGGCAGTCAGTAAAGCAATATTGGACATTTTTCGTAATGACTACTTTCGTCGTAACGTTTTTGCGGCTGAACTGCGAGTTAAGGATATTGTGTTGTTAGATCTTATTATGTGTTGTAGCAATGTATGAAAGGAAGTATTTGTTTTTTTATTAGTTCCGGTGTGGGAAAAATGTATCTTGGTATACTTTTTCGTTTTCATTACAAATAACTTTGAATAAGTTGAAGGTTTCTTCGCTTTTTCTTTCTAACGTCTCGTTTTGCTAATAAAAATGTTTTTCTGACTAGACACAGCTCGTCAATCTTAAAATAAAATAAACTTTACCATGTTAAAAACAACTGGGTCTCATTCAACTTAATTTCTTACTTATATAGTTCTTGTAACAACACAAAATCTAGAACAATGCCTAGTTTTGAAACGTAATTAGAATAGTAATATTTGTTGCTAAACACATGTTCAAATTAGAAATTCAAAGCAATTAATTTCGTATGTATTCCACGTCTGCACGAAATAGGAGTCCAACTGCACAAAATGTTATCGTAACATAAGTCAGTCTTCCTCTAAACATTAATTGGCTTACATACTGCCTTAGCCAATGAAATGAGTATTAGACAAATAAAAACAACGCCATTATTCCCCTAGGGATTATTTTGAGGTGTAAGATTCAGAGCGTAGAAAATATAAATTAAATATTTTTCCAGTATTGCTGTTAACGTTAATAGTGTTTTTGTGTTACAAAAGGCTTTTTTTATTAGATATAATATTTAATGATTTGAATTGGCCTTCTCACATCCTAGCAATTTCAATATCTAGCTTAAATCCTCAGCCCATCAACTTTACGGCTTCTAAACCAGTAATTCCTATAAACACGAGAGGTGCCAGACTATTAACAGTAAATCTAACGTGCATTTCACTTAACTGATCCTGTTATCAAGTTAAATCCTTCATTCCCTCGGGCGTTTACGTTTAGGAGGAACTTCGGTAGCTGTAACTGAAATTAGTTGCTATGTGTAGTTAGTGCAGCTATTCTTAGATGGGTTTAGTGAAATAATTTGCAGTTTCAATTTATGCAATTTCAATCTCGTGGGGTAATAACAGCCGCATGGGCCAGTTTTTGAGGTTAAACGATGCTTGGCGTGGTTCGGCCTGTAGATGGGTTCTAAGCCGTGCCTCGGAGAACTAGTTCATCCGATGGTCCGGCCGTCAGTTAAAGATCTTTGACAGTCTTAAGGACAGTCAGAAGAAAAATCTGCCACCAGTCTTCCCAGGGTTGTGGAGGTCATATTGGCAGACGTTCCATGTAAAATACTGGGTACTCTACTAAATCTGGTTAACTAAAAGCCGACCCCAATAAAGTTAGGAAAAAGCTAGGCAGTTGTTGAAAAGTTTCATGATTCCGCTCTAAGAGGGAGACGTAGCTATACATAGCGAATAGCACCATTCCGTTTACATCATCGGAATTGGATGGCATTAGCAGGTCATAGTAGGGCTGTACTCTAAATTGGATTAAAATTCATGATTGTCTTAATTACAATTAAAGACGACCACGAGTGACAATCTAAATCATGGAAGTTAATAAATCAAGTACAAATTTCACTTTTTTTTTATGGATGGGAAATCATCAAATGACTTCTTCCGCTCTGGGTGGTGCGGAAGGGCGTGTCAGACTCTTACTGACTAAAACCCATCCGTGTTTCTTCTAAAGCCCTTTGCGTTCCAGGGCCGCGGTGACTCCTTCGAACAAATTCCGCAACTCTGGCAGGCTCTGGCCCTAGCGGGCCCCGTCTTTTATGCTGACATCTCTTTGAGGCGCGCGTGAAACACAACGCGCCATCGACCCGGGCCTGGTGGTGATCGTACGGCGAGCCACCCAATGCTCGCCGTCCGCAGACCCGCGCCTACGGTGGCCGGGGATCGCCCTGCGACTCCCGACGCCCGGGGCGTCTTCTCCTGTTGCGGCGGTTGGGGCGAAGGCCTTGCCATCCCTCGCGCGGCCCGCCTCCTCCTTCGCTAGCATTACTGCTTCGCAGAAGTGGTGACCGCTTCCCAAGCCTTCTCGCTTCGGACTTCTGGATTCAACCAGGGCCAGACGCGAGAGGTTGCCGCCGCCGATCGCCTCGACGAGGGCACGGCGGTGCTCAGCCCAAGCAGGGCAGATCTCCACCGTATGCTCCACCGTGTCCTCCGGGCGATCCTCACAGTGGTGACACCCGGGCGTGTCCTCCCGCTTAATCCGAAACAGGTACCTCCCGAAACAGCCGTGTCCGGTGAGTACCTGCGTCAGGCGGAAGGTGAGGACGCCGTGGCGCCTCTCCAGCCACTCCTCAAAGAGGGGCCTTACCGCCGCAATAGTGGCGTGCCCAAAGTACAAATTTCACTTCCCAAATAAATATGTAAGTTATTCCTGCGCAAACTTGATACATTTAATCGTTTTCCAAGACAGACTGACTTTAAACTTTATGATGTAAATATCGTGCAAGTAATGCTAATAAATGATCAAACTGTAAATGTTAATTTTCAGCAACTCGTTTGGTAAATTACAAAGTATGCTGTTTGTTGACCAAATAATATTAACTGTAAAACTTAACAAGAACGCAACAGTTTCAAAGATTCATATCTTGTTCACGCAAATTGAAGAAGTTAACTGAATTAAACTGTGATTATCGTTAGCGGTGATAATCTTGATTTACAAAGCTGGTGTTTCGATAGAAATAATCTTGGTGAATGAAGTCGATTAATCAAAACAGCCTTCTGCATTCTTTTTTTGGACTTATCCCTAAACTCTGATACAGGTACTCAAATCTTCAAGTCAAATAAGTAATCGCATGTCAATAATATTTTAGTGTTTTAATTAATGGAAATGAGCAAAAAGTAGTAATGTCAACTGTCAGTTACCTCAAGCCCCTGAGCCTGGGTTCCATAAAACGGACGGGATCATACCCCATTAGATATATGTTCTTACAAATTAGGTGGTCATGAGCCTGTAAATTACTTCTTAAAACGAAATAATCCAACTTATTTCGGATATAACGCATTCTCAATGACCAAATACAGTACAAGTGAAAACAAAGCTCAAAAATTACATTAGAATAAATACAATAAACTTTATAGCAGGTACCTTCTACACGGAAAATATAAACGGAAACAAAAAAAAATAAACAGTATCAGCCATTTTTATTTAAAAAAAGGCCTCACACTGATGCAATCACAATCCACACACGGCAATTTGCATCCAGAAAGGTGAAACTCAACGTCGCATTTATGCCAAACTCGTAACATTTTGAATTTTTCCACCGACACTGAAAAAGGAAATAGGAATACATACAAATTCCAATACAAATAGTCGGGAAGCGTTCCAGGTGCTGTGAAACACAATATAAACGAATACGCAAGTCGCAGACAATAAATCAACATCGGACGTTTCGCTTAACGTCTAGTTCCGTTCCCCCGGGGGTAGCGTTGTTACCCCGTCAGCAAATATGTGTAAGCGAGAATGTAAGTTTTGTTGGAATTTATTTTATTGCGAGCCTTTTTATCCCTTTTTTTAGGCTATGGGTTTTTTTAAATCTCATTTAGTGGTGTGTTGGGTTTATGTGAGTTAGATTCTGATAGTTAGAAATGGATCTAAGATACTAACTCTGGACAAAATTACATTATATATCAGCGAAAAACATTTTTGAAATGTATTAAATGGGCTTAACGTGGTCTTAATTTGTATAATAATTAACAATAAATGTACACACGTAACTTGAATCTATATGACTATTTATACACTATATTACACATTCACACACAACACACCTCAACACGACATTCAACTAAACCGAACTACATATATACTTATTAAAAAAACATTGACTTATTAAAAAAACATTGACTTTATAACATTTCGGTAGATTAAGTCTCACATACGTACATTACGTACATTTTGATATCATCCATAAGTGTTTTCGCTGAAAGAATATAACTTTTTTTAGAATCTGTTGATTGACTAATAAGTAGGTTAGGTACTACTAGCAGAGTTAAAGTTAAGAGCTGATGAAGTTAAGACTCATTTAAGATAGGTAAGTATCATCATGTGAAAAACAAATTGTGCTCTATTCGATCAATACTTTTCTTTATTACTACTTACAAGACAAAACCAAGTAAAAATCACTACATCAAAATATAGAATTCAAATACAGCACAATACAAACAAAGTAGTCAAACTAGCAAGTAGCAGACAATGTATCAATACTGGACATTTCGGTTAACGTCTAGCTTGGCCGGCGACGCGTATCCCCCGGGAGTAATAAAACACCGGACCGCGGTAGCAAAAAACTACCTATATTTCAGAAATAATTTATCACGAAGATCTTATTTTACCTTTCAAAGTTGAGATTTAATGTTGTGGTAACTATGGTGTTAATGGTTGTTATAGGTTTGGGCTAGAGATTATCAACCTATTACGCTACCACTACTGGGACACAGATCTCCACTCCGAAGCGGGTTTACACACTACGATAGTTCCAAGTTAGCTGGTATATTTGTAAGTTACTTTATTTGAACGAGAGAAAGAGTACTTGTATTTTATGATTTCCATTTTTGTACACAATACAAATACATAATAAAATATCCCGTTTCTCTTCCAAATCAAAATATATACGACAGAAACATGATTTCATTGCAATAACAATATTGTCAACCACTCAATATTCACATTTATTATTACCTTATAACATAAAAATATTATATTACTGTCAGTACACCATTCCCTTCTCAAGGCAAGTGTAGTGAAAACCAGAAATATCCGGTTTTTTCCGGTTTCTCTTGGGGCCTAGCGGGGGTAACTTTGAGAGATAATGATTGGGGGTAGACGGTCCCCTTTGACATCGTAAAATAGATTTTTCCTCTCGCTTACTGAGCGGGAGACATTAATTCTATATTTTATATTTATGATGACAGCTTGCTTTGTGTTGGCGAGTTGGTTTTGTTGGACAGATTTTTATTTTAAATTTTATTAATCGCGTTATTGATAAATCCGCTGAGTTTGTCTTTATTGTTGTAAATCGGTGATCTGATTTCCAGATTGAGGCTGCATATTAACTTGAAATTCATTTGGATTTTATTCCTGCAAGTTTTGTAACGCCATGACAAGAGGATTTTAATCTGTAATTTTTTTAATAGACTATTCAAAACAATAGAGTATTCAAAACTCGCAAAATATCCTTTTAAGTTTGCGGACAGCTCTAATTGGGTCTGCACACAAAATTCGTTTTACTTCGGCGAAAAAAGTTCATAATAAGATATATCCGAAGTAGGGTAGTAGCGAAAGATTGAGTGCTTCGAGCTAATCAATCATGTCCAAAAAGGACATGTACTTGTGAAAGGTGGAGTTAGAAACCTAGTATGAATTTTATGTTTTGTACTTTTTGGGAGAGTATTTTTCTTTCATAATTCACTAAGTGCGTAGCGGGTCTAGAGTAAATAATGGTTCCATTAACGCTAAAGTATCCTAAGTTATATTGTAAAAATACGAAAGTGAGTTTGTTTGTTAAGCTTTCACGTATAAATCGCTGCACCGATTTTAATGAATTTTAGTGTACAGATAGATAGAACCCCGGAAGTTATAGTCTTCTTTTATTGCGAAATCTATATAAACGCGAGCGAAGCGAAGAGCATAAACTAGTTATAAATAAATTGTTCTCTGATGAGAGAGACTAAAAAAAGGAGAATCGCAAATTAATCCACAGTATCTAAAATGCTATTTAATGAGGGGTCTCCGATTTCAATGCCATCGTTATCCTCAAAAGGCCGAATCTCTGAGCGAATGACCGATTAAATGCGACTGCTAAAAATACGTGTTGTACCGTATCAATATTCAGAGCGTTTGGCCTGTTACAAGGACAGAGCCTAGCGCTTTTGTTTCGCAGGAATTCTCTTTATTGCTAAAATGTTTAGCGCTGTTTGGCAGTTGAATTTGGGCTGTTGTGTTGTTACAATTTGAAGTTGTGATTCTTATTAACTTTATTAGAAAGTCTGAAACCTTTTCGTTCATGATTATTTATTCCGTCATTTTGTCGTGCATGTTTTACCGTCATAGGAAAATAACCGTATTTAGCTGTATCCGCTTAGACTTAAAGCCGAGTTTAACTCTCTAGTAGACACACAGATAGGTTTTTGACGCATGAGTCTAACAATGATAGATAGTGTGTATAAGGTAAGGGTGTCCCTGTGGTGATTAATGTGCACTTATCATTTCCTTCCGAAAACATATTGATTTGTTGTGTCCCTGCTGGGCGAAGACCTCCCCTTTCTCTTTCTGTCCTCACTATCCTGAGCGATCTATGGCCAACTTTGAACCACAAATGTCAGATCGTCACCTATGCCGCGGTCGACTTCCATAGCGAAGTCTTTTCTCAGGCGTCCAGTAAAAGACGATCTTCGCCCACTTATCCGGATACATTCGATTTCCTACTCAAGAAATGAAAATAATAAATTATTCTTTCAAGTCGCCATTTCAAAAGCTCAGACACAATCGACCGATAAATACGATTCACCTCCAACTCTTAGAATTATTTCCGTTTTCCAGTACTTAATAACGCCTCATTAATGTCAGGGAGGGGCATTTTTACCTCGTTTCCTCCCCATGAGAGAGGAAATGAGCCTCTGTTTACCTCCCTCCCGCTCAACTTCACAAACAATTGTTTGTGCGAGGAGTAATTAAAAAAATGCTCTTTGCTCTTTGTGGTGATGGGCAGGGCTCCAGGCGGTTTCTGAAGCTCACTGTACTGGAAATGGTTTTTAACTTTTTGCCGCTTTTTTTTGCTGACATGACCAGAAAGGCAGAAATTCGTTGGCGCGTCTCTTGGGGGTTAGAAAGGTGTTCTCGGTTCGTGTTCGGTTTTCTGTGCCGTGTTACTTACGGAGAACATGACACCGTTTGAGTTTGTCGGACAGTGTTTTAATCCTGCTGTGTGTCTTTTTTTAACAAAATGAAGTGCAGCTTTTTTTTGTGTAGACTGGTGGTTTAAGTTTAGGAAAACCCAATGTTTTATTTTTGTAACTTTGTAACACAACTACGAACATGAGGCAAAATTAATTCTTCGCAAGGGGGCGCAACCCCTTGGGGGAGGCATATGTCCAGCAGTTGACGTCTTTCGGCTGATATGATGATGATGACAACACAAGCATTTCCCTGCGGCTTTGCAAACATAGCATATCCACAGGAACCGTGCAAGTTTCGGGATAAAAACTTGCCAATTTCACTCAGTTACTTATAGTGGTACCTATTGGTATCTTTCTATCACTGATAGAACTTTCTGAACCGGATACTACCAGAAACATTCAGACAATATTTATATTACAATAACATTATTCTTTCATAATAATATAATTCTTTCTTTCTTTCTTTCTATTATTCATTACAACAACTTCTTGTCTCACTATCGGGATATCCATCGGAATGTCTGTCACCGAAAAATTGCAGACTCCGTAAGATTGTAATAAATCATATTAGAATATAATTTCTCGATATACTATGAAACAAATCTTTTATACAATAAATCCCATCCAAATTCAATAGTTTCAAATATATTCGTGTCTTATTAAGAAAAAATAGTTTATAATTTCACGCGATATTTTACAATCTTACGGGGTTTACAAAATGTTTAGATCTAGTATTTTCTAAATTTGTCCAGTTTCACAACATCACAGCAACATACAATAATCCCGCGCAAACATAGAAAGTATATCTAAATATTGAACAACAATATCTTGTAGAGAATTAGCCGTGATTTCTCTTATTACGGCAATAAATAATAATAGAAATAGACATGTTACTTCTATCGTTTTCGCTACAATAGGATCGCGTAATATTTTACAAAAAGACTAGATTCACACGCGTTCGATCGTTAAGTAAGAGTAGTGGTCCCAAGTGATAAGCGAGACAGATTTTGTAATATAATTTTAGAATTATATGTATGGGTTGCTACTTATATACCTACGGGCTAAAATAAACTTACATTTAAATACCATTAAATTAAATTCAAAGTATGAATTTTAGCGATTTTTATTCTGAACTCCCACCCAAAATATTTTAAGTTTATTCGTTCACTCAGTGACATATTATACACAGCCCAAGCCAAAGCCTGCCAGGGTTGCGGAATTTGTTCGAAAGAGTCACCGCGGCCCTGGAACGCAAAGGGCTTTAGAACGAACACGGATGGGTTTTAGTCAGTAAGAGTCTGACACGCCCTTCCGCTCCACCCAGAGCGGATGAAGTCATTTGATGATTCCCATGCTTAACAAAAAAAGCCACTAACCCCTAGCTACATAAAATTATGAGGATACCTTATGTGTTACGAATGTGATTGCTAGGACTTGAAAATTCATCCCCTGACGTGGTTAAAGAGGGTCTGAAAGTTGTGGATGGTTTGTCAGTTTTACCGATGAAAAGTAAGAATAAAAGTTCTAGAACCTGATTGCACCGCCATCTATCGGGTGCCATTATGGATATAAACCATCCAGCAACCTCTCAAAAACACAAACAAAAAAACAATTAAAATCGGTTCAACCGATTAGGAAGAAAGAGTTCATCGACGTACACACGTACATTTTCAGAATCTTTACTAATAATGAAGCTGAAGTGTTTCTTTGTTCGTTTGTTTGAACTCGCTAATCTCTGGAACTAAAACGGGATATGCGCGTGCGTCGCGGGCAAAAGCTAGATTATAAATATATAGATAGTATTTTATTTCTCTTAACAAAACACCTTAGTAAAATATCTCCCTTTGTAATCATTATAGTTTAATATGATAGCATGATTGAAATATACGGTTTGAATTCATTTACTTCTAAAGATTACAAATCATTCTACAGAAATAAATACTTAACATAACTAGATTTAGGTATTTATTTTTGTTGTCCAGGAGTATCGAGAGCTTATAGTGTTAGTTAACATTACGAATGTATGAAGGTAATTGTTAAAATTGTTGTATTGACTACCGCCATGCGGCGCGTTAATGCGTTCGACGGCGACGCCTGATTAATTCGCTTATAACATATACCACGCGCCAAACACACGGTTTTTCCGACAGTCAGCGCGAAAACTTTCACCGCACGTCTTCCCGAGTTTCATTGCACCTAGCAAACATTCTCCAACCACCACCCAATCCAATTTCAACCTTAACTACCCCACACAAAGTCCATCACCACCGCACGATTTTCTTTGCACAAACCTCTATCTACTTAAAATTTCTGCAAGGAAATATTAGTTTTATTTTGATGTGATTAAGGTTGGATTGTGTTTTCTAGGTGTTATATTACACGGAAGCGAATTGCACGTGATTATGTTGATTAGATATTCATTTCTTTTCTATTAACTTGTTAGGGTTTCAAAGAAATTGTTGGAGTGATGTAAGATGCCGGTAATTTTCATTTTGATGGCACTGATTGTATGCAGTTTGTGGTTATTTTGGTGCGCTTTTTGATTACTGTGGTCTTGTTTATTATGATTTTATGATAGTAAGGCCCACTTGCACAAAGTAGAGTTATGTTTTAACTCCGAGCTAGTTTAAACTCGGGGTCATTATGTACGAAATATTAGTTATTAGCTTTTGCCCGCGACTGTACGCGCACATCCCATATTTTTTCCCGTTCCCTGAATATTAGCGCGTTCAAACCAACAAATTGTTATATTGGGATAGATATTTGTGTGGCCTGTTGGTCGAGTGGTTAGTGACCCTGACTGCTAAACCGGAGATCGTGAGTTCGGTTCCCAGGACAAATCTTTGTGTGATGAGCATGATCATTTGTTCTGTGGCTGGGTGTAATTTTTCTAAAATATGTATGTATTTAGAAATATATAAGTATGTTTATCAGTTGTCTGGTTGCCATAGCACAGGCTCTGCCTAGTTCGGGATCGGATGACCGTGTGTGAGTTGTCCCAAGATATTATTATATTATATTGTATATATATGTAGATTTAACCTACAACTAACTCTGACTTTAAAAGATAATACAAGTTTGTGCAAGTGAGCGTTTAAGTATTTGTTAGGAGAGCATACAGAAATCGGTCCGTGACTCGTACCTACACGAAACTTTAAGAGAGCTTGCCTACTAACATAATATTTATTAATCGGGTATTCATATTTTACTAAAAGAAATTAAACAGCGTACCAACGTGCTTCTTTTTTAGATAGGGACTCATATTTTCGGTTCGGTACTTGACTGAACTCTTTACGCGTCTATCTAAATGTCACGCATGCTTCGGTATAGTTTCAGTTAGGTATAAGTTAAGTAATTATTTTTGTGCAATACATATTGTCAGTTTTTATTTGTATTTTCCAAACACTTAACCTATAACACGCCACATGTCGACAACCCCATTCAAAGGTTCAGTTCATCCAAAGGTTAGGTCGTTACTTGATAGAGTTAAGTTAGTGTAAAAGAGTTGTTTAACTATTTACCATATTCAAGAAAGAAAGAAAAATGTTTATTTGGGACTCGCACAAGAAAAACAACAATAAAATAAAATTAATAACTAAACAGTAATATAATATAACAAACATGGACTTCGCGAAATTATTGACTCAAATTTTGATGCGTAAACAAGTATTCCAAATGATCAGTTGACAATTTATCGTGAGTTTACAATCTCTCAAGTTATTTTATAATCTTACGGAGTTTGCTGTTTTCCGGTGACATAGGTAAGTATTAATAAAAAACAGATACATACATACAAAAAATAAGCTGACACCCAATAGCCCTAATATAATATTATATCTATATATCTATCTATCTTACCGCAATTCCATCATCCTCATAATAATAATCAATCCAAAAACATACTCAATTCAAACCTCTTCTTGCCGGTCGCACCATGTCATCAATATTCATCCTGCCAGCCGTACTCCTAGAAGGGAGCCGTTAATCAGCCGTACCGAACTAGTGGCGGTAAATTAAACCGTTCAATTCCGGCCCGAACCGCTCCGAAGCGGTTCGAAGCGGTTACAACCGGATAAATAGGGTGGGGGCACACCGGCTCTTGAGATAATGGAGTGTGGTCGGTTAGGGAAGGGGAAATGTCACGGTGTTGGAGCCGTGATGTGTAATATAAGTTATGGGGGTTGATAGTGTGTCAAGTTGTGTATGTATATGGTGGGTTATGATGGACCTGTTTAAATAGTTGTCGTTTACGAGTAGGTCCAAGTATGGATAAGATAACATCACGGTAAGGAGCGTTGTTTCAAAGTGAGAATAAAAGTAGAAATATGTAGAAGGAGTGTACCCCTTTCTTATGGATGTGAAATCATCAAATGACTGAGGGAGGGACTCGGGGTGTTAGAATCTTGCTGACTAAATCCACCTGTGTTCTTTCAAATGCTCTTTGCGTTCCAGGGCCGCTGTAGCTCTTTCGGATAGAGTCAACTCCTGATGCAATAACTAAAATCTTTTAATTATCAATCTAAGTGCGATATTTTAATGAAAATAAGGAAGAAAATCTTATTTTGAGCCATCAGAAGATAAGTAATTAGTCCTTTCTACAACTCATGTTATCTTTCATCACCTTTGTAATTTACTTGGACGTGCAGAGTTCCGGCGAAAAATAACAATACCAGTAAACGGTTCCAAATAAAAACGTCGAAACTAATTGCTTCCATCACTCCCATTTACAATTTACACAAGCGAACGAACTAAAACGAAAAACATCACACTTCACCCGAAAAAACACTCGGCGATAATTACTTTTTCTTAATTAAGTTTTCCTCCTGGTGTGCATCAAGCCTTATTGGCAGGACGGTCCTTTCACTGCAATCGCTATAACTACGGCTCCAATAGTGTAACGTGTCGATCGAAACGATGAGATCGGTTATTGAGTCGTTTAGGTGCTGTTTTGGGCTAGAATTTACAGATTTTTAGTGGGCGCAATATATTTTCCTCAATTCTTTTAATATTCGTATTTACTAGTTTTTATTTTTGTCTCATAATTTATGTAAGTATGCTTTTGTGTTTTCTATTGTTGTACGTGTACCTACCCAATAAATGTTTTTATCTATTTATCTCCCTATCTTCTTACATGCTTCTAAATGTATTTGCCATCATCTCAATCATCATCAGTCAAATCGTCTTCTTTCTATCCTTTTCTTGGACATACTTCCCTCTTATAATATGTATAACCATTCACTTTCATAGTCAAAATCATAATGACTTGTTCCTTTGGAGGAATCCAAAGGACATGACCCATATCATAACCACCGATTTCCACACATTTTCGTCAGCTAAAAGACGTCTACTGCTGGTCATAGGCATCCCCCAGGAGTCGCCACATCGAGGGGTCCGGCCCTTACATACTCATTTCTTATTTAATCCGTCCGCGTAACAGCGCCCGTCTCCAGCAATCAAACATTATTTTCAGCATAATCATACACCTAAGGATCACGGTCTACTATTATTATCTCAGTAGGATTACGAGGATTAACAGTAAAAGGTAAAAATATTAAAAATAAATGTGAGGTAATCTTCAAGTCTGAATCACTTTCGTGCGATTGCAGTATTCAGTGCTAAAATCCGCCTCAGGTCCGTGATAAATAATCCACTTTTTTGGAATTGCGATAAGCTGCCGTCAAGCGATAATGTCAATGTCCGCAAAGACGTTATTGGATCGGAAACTACTGCTGGAAATTACATCGCAATTAGCAAAATCATAACAACCGACTTCCAAATAAAGAAAACACTGCAAAGGTCGTATTTTCATGTAATACAGTTTAATATTTTTCACATTTTTGCGGTAACCTACCTAACAAAATATACAATTTTGTTCACTTAGATAATATATTTTCTCCAGCTATTTTGATTTAAAAACCAAACCACTAAATCGATTTTGATGAAATTTCTATGGGACCAATCAGAACATATATCCTTTCATATAAAACAAGATTTCTTAAAATCGGTTCATAAATGACGGAGTTATGAGGCAACAAACATAAAAAAAATACAAACGAATTGAGAACATCCTGCTTTTTCTAAAGTCGATTTAAAAACCATGATTAGATGGTAACTGAATATTCGTTACTTTGTTCCAACCAATCTTTTACTCCAAGTAATATGACTAGGCAACTTATATAATCTCTTGCTTGTCATAACCTGAACCAACAAGACTAGACTCCTACGCTTGACTGAAAGATATTAATTTCCTCTACCTTATCGTCTGCGACGCAGCCATGAAAAATTATTGCTCAGTTCTCTGTTTACGGTAGTAAAAAGTGCTTGTTAAGTTCAGGAATTAAGTAAGCTTTGATGGTGAAGTACTGTTTAATGGATAAATAGGAATTAACAGTCTAAATTTCATCATTTGTGGGCACATTTTCACAATATAATTTTTGTATGTTATTGGATTACTATCTGCCGGCCGCGGCTCCGCCCTCGTGAATGTCGAAAATTATCCCAAGGGAACATACTCCGGGTATATCCTGTGTCATTTTAGACTATCATCTACCTCTGTGCCAAATTTCATCAAGAACCATTCAGCCGTTCTGACGTGATTGAGTAACGAACATCCAAACTTTCGTATTTATAATATTAGTGTGGATAGATGTATGGTGTCGTATGTATTGAATCCACGCCGTCCTTGCAAAGTTACATGGGAAAAGGCTAGGTTAGGCAACAGATTTGTTTATTGTTATTGATGACTTAAGTTTGACCACAATCTCACTCGATGGAAGGCGATGTTGTGTAAACACAGACTCCGGCAGGGAATAGGCATGTTGCCTGCGTTAAAAAATATGATTCTATTAAGTCCGTCAGTTAGATTATCGAAAAATATTGGATACGTAGTTTTTATTTTAGTAGGTTTTATCGACGTTAATATAAAGTTCCTAATATTGACTTTCTTCTCATCCCCCAGAATAAGTAAATTCAATCTCATGGGACTATAAAACGCACAGTTGAACTCCACTCAAGTGTTAGTTGCGAACATTAGCCGAATCACTAATGTTATTACTGAACGTCTATAATATTTAGCAGCTCTTAGCTCCAGAGAGCTCTTTACTATTCAAATAGGGCTTTTTTTAGGGTACCTACATTTATACTGTAGTCTACCAGTTACTATGCTAATAACATCGGCATGTAAATTGTTCCTGTAGTTTAGGCCTAGTGACCAGAAGACTTCTGAAGGTCTTTAGAATTTGTATTTCAATCAATTTGTCTATGTTGGGGGTCGGTTTCCAGTCTACCTGGATACATCTGAATACCAGTATCTTGGAAGACTTCTGAAGGTCTCCAGAATTCCTATTTCAATCAATTTGTCTGTGTTGGGGGTCGGCTTCCAGTCTACCCTGATACAGCTGAATACCAGTATTTTGGTTGATGCGACAGCTTTTCTGATATCCAACATCCCAGTAATTTGGATAACGTGGTACTTATCCGTCGTTTTTAATTGAAACCCTACCAAAAAACTTCTTCGCACTCGGTATGAGTTAAACTATAGCCTCATGGGACTATTATTCGCACTGTTGAACTTCATTCAGTCAGAGCGATTGACTGCTGCGCTACGTGTTGCAGGTTCGATTCCTGCACAGAACAAATATATATATGGCCTAAAGATAATTGTTCCGGGTCTGGCTGTTTGTGTATGTGACTTTGTATGTTTGTAAACGCACCCACGATATAGGAGAAAGTCATTATGTGTTCCTACCCAAAAAAATTAAGAGCAGCAAAATCGCTAATTTTCAACTTAACACTTTTACCGAGTTGGTCGGTTGAAATAGGTTTTAAACCATACCTGACCAGCCGTACTATGATATAACCAATACAATCATGATTCCGTTTTGGGAGAGAGACGGAGGACTCAGGAAAAATAGCACTGTCCCTTTTTCCAGAGTACTTGTAGGGGCTGATGATATTTACTTCAATTTTATTGACCATATATTTTTCTTGTTACAGGTAAGTACTGAATTGTTTTGCTACTCGGTAACTTCAGGAACTCTCTTCTAGTATCGTAAGTGATTGAATTTATTCAGTTTGTTTTTGTTTCTTGTATTCAACGTTTTATGAAAGAAAGACTTTTCTTTTTGCCAAAATAGGCGCACACGTTGAATAATCAATAAAAAATCTTAAGTTAAACTAATACTAAGTAAATTAATAGTAAAAAAATATTGGAAAAATGGTTGGCTGTAAAGTCGGTTTACGGACGATAGTTTGACGTGACAACGTCATAACAAATCATTCATGAAATGATCGTAACCTTACAATGAGCGTAACGTTACAATGAGCGTAACGTTACAATGAGCGTAACGTTACAATGAGTCATCCTTTTTCGTGCGTGCAGCCGGCTTTCATCGATTTATTAGACGTTGTCACGTCAAAAAATGAAAATGCCTTGTAGCATCATCCTAATATATAAAATTCTTCCGTTACTGTCTGACTGTGTGACTGATAGACAACGCTGAAACGACTGGTCGTTGAAAGCTGTTTGGCATATAGCTTTCCTACAGTCGGTAGGCGAGCACTAAGAGAGGATTTCCCGGAAATCCTACGAGAGCGGAATAAAACGGGATATGTGCGTACGAAGTCGCGGGCAAAAACTAGTTGAGTGTAATTGTCATTTACAGAAAATGTTTTACATTTTTTTTTATGTCAATCTAGAAATAATCAATTTCATTTAATTCAGATCACGTCGAGGTGCACTTTGCATTTTCTTCGATAGATTACTTCTGTATTGAACCCATTGAACTTGGAAGTTATTTTATGTATTTTCCCTATTTTATTTATCAATGTTTTCCTTCTGTATTCCAAACAGCAGCTTCTCAAATTAAGAAACACTTCTAGGAGTTCATCTCTTTTAGGAAGCCTAAGGCTTGGGTTCGACTGTAAGCGATGCGCAGTTTTACGACGCATGTTGATAAATGCTTGGATTAAATTATTACTGCAAAGCTAAACGTTGAACTGTGACAGAAGGCGTTTGATGAAATAAGTGCTTCAAACACTATCTGGATTTTATGCGAAAATAATGATATGCTTAAAAAAATCTTAAATCACGTCTAAGTACCTATATTTTTATGTTTCAGAAGTTTAGTCTGGACTAATGATACTTGTCATTATACTTAAGAAACAGATAAATAGGATTTCTCTCTTATGGAAATAGGTCCACTAGTTCCGTTAGTTACTAAGTCGATTGATTAATAGTTTAATTATTATTTTATTATTTATTAGTTTAATTATTCTTGTTAGAGAATATACAATGTAACTTGTGATGTTATGTGTACACAATTGTTGGTTAACCAAATAAATATATAAATAAATACCAAACATGTTATATTAGTGATGGGCGAGCGTTTTGGGGGACTGTCTTTATGTAGAACTTTGACGTTCAAAAAGTGCTGGCACTCAGCCTAATTTAAATAAATGACTTTTGATTTTGATTTTGTTTTTTTTTATAGGGTAAGTAAGACCAGCTTACTACAAAATTTCGTTCAAGTTTTTTTAATCCGCTATCGCCTAATCTCGCTTACAGTCTGACCTAGCCCTACCAATAAATGCCGCCTACTTAACAGTCCAATAGGCCGTCAATGGAAATAAGATAATATTTTCCCTATTTTTATCGCAGGCGCACCCCTAGTCGACAGAGCATCAGTCGCCCCTCTAGGCTGATATAAATTCCTTTCCTTATTTCCTTTTTTTATTATTTCAGCAATACTGTTTACTTAGGTGCTTAGTTGTTTCTTTTGTATGTGTCGTGTATTTTGTGAGGGGCTGGGCAGAAGTCCAAGTGGCTGTATTATATGCTTAGTTACTTTATTAAGGCGTTAATTGTCGAGGGAGAGGTTGTTAGTTTCAACTTCTTGTGTAGTTTACCAGGAATTCTAGTGATGTGTATCACAAATGCGCAGTTCGTTTTTATGTACACACATTTAACAAATAAATAAGAAGAAGGGAATCTGTATTTTCCCACTTCCCAGTCTCCATTTCTTAACTATTTATTGTTTACCAAAACAACTTATATTATACTAGCGAACGTCACGCGGTTTCACCTGCGTAGTTCCCGTTCCCGTGGGAATACGGGGATAAAAAATAGCCTATGTTACTCGCTGATAATGTAGCTTTCCAATGATGAAAGAATTTTTGAAATCGGCACAGTAGTTTTTGAGTTTATTCACTACAAACATACACACACACAAAAATACATTTTTTTCCTGTTTATAATATTAGTGTAGATAATAAAGTTGATGTACAAAGGCGAGCTTAACTCAAAGTTGAGTTTTCTCCCAGTGAGTGAGAGAGAGATCAGCTTATACTTACATACATAAATACAAATAATATACGTATTCGTCATATCAACTTGTATCATGTCATTGTGAAAGGAAATGTTCTTTAATTTTCCTCTTGAAGATATCTAGAGAAGGGCTGTAGCGTAGAGAGGGTGGAAGAGCGTTCTAGAGACGCACAGCAGTAACTGAGAAAGAGCCATCATAACGGCTGGAAGTTCGAAGGACTTATTACAGTGATAATTTATTAAGTTCAAATACAAAGGCGAGCTTAAAACAAAGTAGAGTTTGCTCCCAGCAACTTTGAATGATAGGGAGAAATCACCAAAGAGGGTAGGATCCAGTGACAATTAAAAATGTCAAAAATACATTTTTATTTTTCTTGAACATCACGTCTAGGACTTTCCCACCTTATCTGCGTTTTGCTGCTTGATTAACAATTCGGAGTCCTGTGTTATCAATTCACTTTATGCTCTAAAAATAATACGTTTGAGATGTACATATAGTAGGCGCCAGATAATCGTGGAATAACGGTCATTGACCCACCTACAATTATTGACATTTTTAATTTGAAAAACGGAATTAATGACACAAAGCTGTCCCGAATCATCATCTCTCGTGATCCTTAACATTGTCTAATAATGAAAAACGATTCATATTTAATTGTTCAGGTACCTATGAACAGTTATTAGGGAAAGGTCAATATACTTTATTCCACATTTATCTGGCGCCTACTATAGCAGCTTGGCGGTTTTGCTGGTCTTAGACATTATGTTAATGTCTCATGAACTATCGATGTCAAAATCATTCCTCTGTCGTCCTGTATTCTGTACTAGCTGACCCGCGCGTCTGCGTCACTAATTCATTAATTATCCGTTCCTATTGGTCGTAGCGTAATGTTATATAGCCTACCTTTCAATTCGAACCTTCCTGAGATTAGTTCAACCAAACAAACAAACAAAAAAACTCTTGAACGAATACCGAATGCTCTACACATGCGTGGCTAAGCTAAAAGGTACATTCGAGCAAGATCGAATGTAGGTACCTTTATAGCTTAGGACTTATTGCTCGAAATCGAATCAAAATGGTCACGTGGCTTTCATGTTTGATAACAATTGCTCATCGAGCATCAACTATACACACGTATGTGTAGAAACGCTATAAGACATCGACTGTGCGTGGTCAACTTCATAGCGGAAATCCTTCATATCTAAGTTTCACCAATCATCCGTTAATTGTCATTACTCTGTAATATATCAGGCAGACTCCAAATACTTTCCATTTTACAAAACCTCCGTATTTGTAACATGTTTAATCAATAAGATTGCAACATCAAACAAGTCTAGTTCATCAAACGTGCTATCTACAACGTATGCACTTTAAAATTTATTATAATAATAATAGTACTCATCACTGCTCGGTTATTAATCAGATTGCATTGTATGTTCTATTTTCAGACGTGCTGCTTAACAGGGCGCGAGGCATAAGCTGTCGCGTGGTTGGATAAAACGTGGGCTTTGTTTAATCCCGGGATTGACAAACTTCATTGGTGTGTACACACACAATAGTTTGCATCCTGTTCTTTACGGGAGAGTAATGAACGACCCCGCAAAAATCCCTGCAAAAAAAACGTATGCAGGAACGGCCCAGTGGGAACACTTTCATTCAACTATACGTGTTGGACAACTGGACAACTGGATCCAGAGGGACTACTCTCTAAGCCCGAAGTCCGTAGTTTCCCGCAACTAAGCCCGAAACTACGGACTTCGGTTCGGGTTTAGAAAGTAGCCCCCCACTTTGTAGTCGCAAAACCGAATGTCAAATTCGAACGCATCGGTTTTTTGCAGGATCCTGCAAACAGGATGCTCGTGTCATGGCTTGCATTGATTCACGTTCTCCAAACGGGATCCTGCAAAAAACGGATGTCGCCGTGTGAAAGGGCCGTAAGATCCTCATAAAGAAAATCTCGACCATTACCTTTTAGATATTGATACAGCTAAGGACAGAGTTGTGTAGAAGAGGGAGGCCTTTGCTCAGCAGTGAGACAAAATAAAACTAGATAGAAAAGTAGGTTATATTTTGATCATCTCGGTTTATTTTCTGCGTTTCTTCTCCAATCATCAATTGGCATAACACTAGGTCTCCATTCATCATTTAAAAGAAATCACATTTGCGTCTATGACCAACATCATAGTGGAAATCTTTTATCCACTACGTAACACCAATCAGGCGGAAATTGAAGTTTCTGATATTCTCTTAATATTTTCCTCACACTACACCTAATCATAACACTTAGACCACAACCCCGTCCGCGATGCATCGCAACAATCCGCCCGGTACACTGCGTTGCAAACAAAAGTGCCCAGTTCAATTCGACTAATGGAGGGAGATAAGCTCCCTCGCATTACCACTCCGCTCCAGCGTACACCGGTACCGGCCGAGTGTGTGCTCAAGGTATGATAATGCACGCAAGTGCACGGATTGTGTCATGTTTAGGGAGATGACAGGTCTGAGTTTGTCAGGGTTTTTAGAAGATTCTTTATAAGATACGGAGCAGCAAAAAAGGGAATGTAGTCTATCATTGAAATACAAATGTTATGATTCTCTTCAACTGACCCTTTGATGATGCGTCTGAAGGTGACTTATAACCGGATTTAGTAAGGTACTTGACATATTATCCGTCACCCTTGGTTGACTGATAGAGAATACCTAACTAAGGCATTCCGCCTTTGTTTCTCCGAAGTTGTTACACTTAAAATAAATAAATAAAATGGTCTCCAAAGTATTTTAGTCCTCATTACCACTACAATTTGAGATGGCAGGCTTCCAGGAACTTTTATGTTCAGTAGTGGACATTTTCCTTGCAAACAGTGTACTTACAGTAGCTACATTACAGCTTTGCTATAAAGTAGCCATTATATGTACTTCCGTACAAGCAACTTTATTTTACTAAAATAACCTAACGCTAAAAGCAGTATAGAGGTATGCGGAACAGAGAGTAAAGTCCCGCACACCTCCACTGAAAATGGGAGGATCCTCCGACGAGACGGTTGTTGTGACTGGTGGGTAACTGCCTGAGAGTTGATAGTCGGACTGTTGTATATGTTCAAATCACACGGAGAACTTTGCTTGCGCGATGCAGGATTTCGTTGGTAGTTCGTCGCTGACAGGATAGATGGCGTTCGCTTCTTATTTTTTCTTATTTATGCTCGATCCTACTACCAGTACTTTACATGGAGCAGCTGAGTACAAGTATTTTACATGAAGCAGCTGACTACCAGTATTTTACATGGAGCAGCTGATTACTAGTATTTTAAATGATGCGACTGCCTATCGGATCTCAACAACCCAATAAATGGGTAACACGATATCCCTGAGCGAAACTGGAGTTAGATTTTCTGGCATTTTTTTTCGCATCCATCGGCTATCCGCGACCCCCACCAGGTCATCGATCCAGCTTGTGGGAGGCCTTTGGGAGGCCGCTACGTCTTCCGGTACGCGGTCGCCACTCTAAAACTTTTCGGCCCATCGATCATCTGTTCTGCCCTACAACCCAGTAACAGGGTAATACGATACCCCTTTGGAAAACTAGTGTCAGATTTTCTGGCTTCTACTGCTATCCGTAACGACTGCCAAGGATGTTCAAATGACAGCCGGGACCAACGGCTTAACGTGCTTTTCGAGACACGGAGGAAACTCTGTATGTAATAGATGGTCGCCCATCTACGGACCGACCTCGGCAAGCATAGCTTCTCGAAGTTCGACCCGTTCGGCTATTTTCTAGCCACGAGCTCCTCTTAAACCTACTCCCAAAGCCCGAATAATCCAACGATACATTTAATGCATAATTCGACGCACACTAATCGGCTGGTAACACATTTCATACGAATGCAAGGCACGTCCGCACGCTCTTGAGTGCCGGTTTCGACTGACGTGATTCGTGAATGGCACGCTGAATTGCGTGCGGGTAGATAGAGATATTTGAGTTGGTTGCTTTGTTGTGGTGGGGTAACGCGTTTGAGCGGGAATAGAGTACTTTGAAATTTTGGGAGATTATTCTCACCTGGTACTCTAGCGACACTCATACTTTGCGGCTTTGCTTTTCTGAAGTATATTTAAGCTATTTGCCATACTGGCCACTAATTTACTCATTGAAAGGACAAAGGCTTCTTGTCAAACTGTGTGTGTGTGTGGTCATAGCCACAAACTATCAGTAATACCCTCCATTTCTTATTACAACGAGTTGTCGATTTCAGACCATTTAGTCTTTTTCTCTCAATGTTATCTCTAATAATAATATAATGGTAAATTTTACTGATTTTTTTTTTCTTTCTCTGCAACTTGGCAATCTGTGCAGACACAATAAGCCAATCTGTTGGAATAATTTATTTCATGTCGGTGCTAGCAGAAAGAGTGTAAATTCCTTTTCCACTCTTTAATTGAATCTCGCGATTAGCGTCGGGACATCATGCCGCTTCAATCGGTTGTGTGGCACACTCCCTGTACCCTGCAGCTTAGAGGCCAGTTTGTTGACGTGGGCTGATATTCGAGTTTGGTAGTCCTTAATGGGTTTAGCGATTTCCTGTTTTGCGATCTTTAGATCCTCATGTATATATTATGTTTGTTGCTCACGTAGTAAGGTATGTCTAGCATAACTCACACACATAATTTTACTGAATGATTTACAACTTTATTTTTGTTAAGACCTAAGTACATACCTGAAATTCATGATCAAATTGTGCAACTAAGCGCCAATAATTATAACTTTTGTTGCTATTTATTCCTATTACCTCATCGTTATTATCAAAAAGCCTTAGCTTACGATAATTATAATGATAAATAAATATTACATATCGCTATTATCACTAGCCAAGTGTTTACACGTTCTCGAATACAGTGCAGACTGAGATAACGGTATCTCGGCCTATCACAAGCGGAATGTTTTAGCCACAGTATCAAACCAACCACGGTGTTAAACACACGAGAACTATACCTACATAAATAAACTTGTATTAAAAGTGCAGAGTTTTCTAACGAAAGAAAAAGCAACATAAAATTATCGTCATAGCAAAATAATTTGACGCAAGAAGAAATAAGAATAATCTTAATAAAACAAGAGATCCTGCACGTTTCAGAAGTATCAAAATGGATTTCTCAAATAAAGTGGTAATAGTAACTGGAGCTAGTTCAGGAATTGGAGCGGCATCAGCTATCCTATTCGCGAAACACGGAGCCAAACTCACATTAATTGGCAGAGATGAACAAAGACTCAAAAACACTGCTGACAAGTGTCAAGAAGCTAATGGATTAACACCTCTATGCCTCAGGTTAGACCTCACAGCCAATGGAAGCTGTGCCACAGTGATAACCAAAACAGTTGCTCAATACCAAAGAATTGATGTCCTAGTTAACTGTGCAGCCAAAATGCTTATGGGATCACTCTTCGATGACAGTATTGATACGTTTGACGAAATGATAGACATCAATCTTCGTGTACCTTACAAACTAACTTACCTAGCGTTACCTTACTTAGTCAAAACTAAAGGGAATATAGTGAATTTGCATGCGACGAAATACACAAAAGTTATACATGGATTTTTACCTTACACTGTGACAAAGGCCGGTCTGGAAAGGTTTACTAGAACTGCAGCGGTTGAATTAGCATCTGAAGGAGTAAGAGTGAATGCTGTGCAACCTGGTCTGACCAGGACGAACATTTTAACGAATTTGGCAATGGGTGAAGATGAAATGCAGTTAGTTTATGATCGTCTGTCGGATAAAATGAAGATTTTGGATCCTGAAGAGGTTGCTAAGATGGTAGTGTTTGTGGCAAGTGAAGTATGTCCGAATCTGAATGGCTCAGATATTGGACTGACCGCTGCTTCTTCGTTTATGTGATCAGTGTCTTGACCCTGGACTGTGTGAATGGTTTAAATCAGTGAAATGTGAGAATCTAGTTGTACCTAATTTTATTTACTCAGACTAAGATAACAGAACTATGAAATAATTTTTGTTTCGAAATATAAATCGTAAGTGCAAGTAACTTTGTATAGTAGGATTTTAAGTTATTTTTTAATATGAAAGACTCATAAAGTACTTGGTTCTTTTATTTATTTGTTAACATTTTTTAAATTGGCACCGTAGCGTGAGAGCTTGAAATATAAGACTAACTTCAGGAGAAATGATAAGAATCTAGGGACTTTTCTTTTTACCGTCTTGATCAGATTATAGAGAAAATGTGGTGCTCAACTTCTCACGCTAAGGTAGTCGTACTTGAGATTCACTATTTTAACTTTTATTTAGAACTAGCTTCCCTCGCGTTATTATTGAATTTCGCAATAAAAATGCCTACAACCTTAAAAGCTTTACAAAACAAAAATACAAATTCACTTTCTCATTTATAATAAGTTAGGATCAAGAGTCTGACAGACCCCTCCACCCGCCCCAGGGTGGAGGATTTCCATGAGGATTACCCCCGAGATCAAAAAAAAAAAAAAAAAAAGGTTCAGTTAGGTTAGGTTAGGTTAGGTTAGGTTAGGTTAGGTT
>NDFZ01004032.1:10438-24171 GCA_002192655.3 Mamestra configurata
GTCCCCCGGGCTCGTGCTCCACGGTGTAGATGCGCACGTGGTGGTCGGCGCTGCCGGCCGCCAGGAAGGCGCCGCCCGCCGACCAGGCCGCGCAGATCATGTGGCACACGCCGGGCCGCATGCGCTCCACGTACTGCACGGGCTGCGACAGGAAGTGACCGTCGGGGGAACACGTCCAGAAGGCCACGGAGCAGTCTGTGGATGTGGACGCCAGCCAGCGCACGTCCTTTCTACGGGAGGGGGAGGCGAATTGTTAACTTGTAGCTATAACCTGAAGGTCTTTCAGATAGTGTTTAGGACATTCTTCTAGGCAAGTTTGTGGTGATAGTCGGTCCACGGAGCATCTTAACGCCGCCAGCCCCCACACGCGCACCAGTCGGTCCACGGAGCCGCACGCGAGGAGTGCTCCATCATCTTACCTAGCAGGCGGCGCCCAGTGCACGGAGGTGATGGTGCCCGCGTGCGCCGCCAGCACGGCGCGCGGCTCTGCGCCTGCCAGCCCCCACACGCGCACCAGTCGGTCCACGGAGCCGCACGCGAGGAGTGCGCCATCATCTTACCTAGCAGGCGGCGCCCAGTGCACGGAGGTGATGGTGCNGTCTATGGCGCTCCAGACCTGACGAACAATTTGATTGTAATCAATCTGCCTGGTGTTCCCTATGCCGAGTTCATGGAGGAACTGCCTATTTGACCTCCACAACATGTTCTGTTACAAGTGAATACTCAAGTCTATCAGCAGCACCTTACAAACATTTTACAAGGGTTTAAACGGGTCCCTCGATCGTTATATATAAGGAGTGAGGGACATGGCGTTCTGACTTAGGGTAGACTGGGTATGGTTGAGCCAATTTTCATTTGATCGTTCATAATTTTGTAAGTGTTTTATAGTGAAATGGACATTTGTCTACGTATAAATACTTATTACATTTTGGTCTATAAGTGCAAAGCTTAACTTGTAGAAGGCATTTGAAAATAATAATAATAAGTAATGACTGACAAAGATATACAATGTGCCTGCTGAGACAGGGAACAGCCTTGGTATGTAATGGCAGGACGCCTGATGAGAACGTAGCTTACCTTGACGAGCATGTCGTCGGCGCCGGTGCAGACGTAGCGGCCGGTGCAGTCGAACACGAGGCAGTAGACGGCGGACAGGTGGCCCAGCGTGCGGCGCTGCAGCTGCAGCCCCGCCAGCATGCGCGCGGGGAACAGCGCCTCGCCGCCGCGTCCGCCCGCGCACGCCGCCGCGCCCACGCCCAGCTCGCGCGACACCAGGCGCCGCACTGCGCACCAGAGGAACTCATCAGTACACTGTCCTCACCATGGCCCACCAGGACTAGGACCAAGTGGAACTCTCTCACTGATAATAGTCTAACGTCTAGTTTTGCCTAACGCCTAACGCCTGGTTTTTTCCGAAGAAATCAGTGCTTGTTGTCAGTCAGGACAACAAGCACTGATTTCTTCGGAAAAAACCAGGGCCAATGACCATGTTATAGAGTATCTTATTTAACAATTTAAACTCTATGACATGGTCTTTGCACCTGGTCTTTTTCCGTAGCCGTAGTTTTCGCTGAAAGAATGTTACAATGTCTGGACGTTCCGGCAGATGACTCAGATAGCACAGTCCACTGGTTAGCTAAAGTGAAAACTTGCGTGGGAAGACTAATATCATACTTTGAAGATTACAATGATCATAACACTTTAAATAACTGGTTCACAGTTCTATAAACTAAATGACATGGTCGCCGCCGAGAATTTGACTATTGTCTTTGCTATATGGACGGAGAAACTTTTGATGCTAACCACTCCTGAACAATACATTCCGCTTTAGAGGAGTGGATCTTCTTCATTGTACGAAGGGTCTTACAGGGAGCGTGCAGGAACTTTAGGGAGCGTGCAAGAATTAGAGGGAGCGTGCAGGACCTATAGCAGGTAGCTAGATTTTTGGATCTGTGTCACTAGATGGCGCTCGGCGTCAGATGACGTACTACTCACCTAAGGTATGGTCCTGCTTGTGCGAGGCGTACAGCGGCTTGGGGCGCACCAGCGTCTCGCTGAGCAGCGAGAGGCGCGCGGCCAGGCGTTCCGCGTCGGGCGCCAGGGGCGCTGCAGGCGCCATGCGCGCCAGTGATACGGCGCGCGAGCACACGGACGCCAGGCGCCGCCATGACACGTCCGAGTGTTGTGAGGCCTGCAACACAACAAATGGCATCATGGAACCTATCTTATGGGCTGCTATGATGGATCAGAATATTCTTACTTGAATGAGACCATCATTATTTTAGCTTTAATTATGGAGCTGGACAGGACGTTGTGTGTGCCGTAATGGCAGGATGTGGCTGAAACTATTTCTTTGTTCTCATTGGAACATCTTAGAACCTGTGATCCACATTCAATTAATATCAGAAGACACAACCGCAGAAAGAAGACAATGTTTGTAAATATCCAAGTCATAAAGAAACTCATTTTTGACATGCTCCTATGCCTAATTCCATTTAAAAATTACCATTTTTTATGGAATTGGACACACAAGCCTTTATTTGTTTCTTTCACTGAAATTCAAAGAGAACCACAATAAAGATAAAAGTAAATCATTACTTCTAATGAGAGCGGGGGAGCTGTTCATCAGCGTTGACCAGCATTGTGGCTATGCTGCACACTGCTCAACATTTGTTGAGCCCAATGCTTTTGCCTCATTGAGAACCATTATATTACAAGAAATCTTTGTTTTGTTCATAATATTATGATTGCAGTGCTGGCAATTAATGTTTCGTTCTTTCTTCTTACTAAAGTCTACAGAATCAAGTCCCCATCAAGATGGACTCATTGTATCAGGTGGTTCATTGCAGGTTGAGTATTTTGAGTCTCTTGAAGCAATTCTTCCACCCTTTGGATTGTGTTTATTTTAGAGTACAGCTAGCAAGCAGAGCCCCACAGCTTTAGGACCAATAGGCTTTAGTACCCCCCTTTACAAGTTTATTGTCCGACAAGTTTTACAACTCAATCTGGCAATGCATCTGCTCATGGTCATTAAAGTGATTGCATGATAAAATTATAGAATACATAAGAATGTTGCTTGTTTTAGAATAATGTGATTACCAACCAGTCTGTCAAGCTCAGTGATTATGATAACACTAATGAGTGTGATGTGATGTTAATATTGGACAATCAGAATATTGTTTGATAGTAATTAGCAGAGATGGGAATAGGTAGACTATATTTACCTAATGTTCGTGGAAGTACGTAACATAGAGTTGATAATACCTCCTGTAAAATCCCGGAATCATAAATGGAATCATGACAATTAAAACCCGGGATTATAAAAAAATGAACTGGACTTTAAGTAAGTACCTATAGTTACAAAATTATTGATTTGACGAATCAAAAGAAGAAAGAGTGGTTTTTAGTAGGTACAGAACTCTAAAAACATAATAAGATTCTTCTAAAAGCGCAATAAGTAATTTGCAATTTCTTAACTCCTGGGATACAATCGTCATTGGTAATATCAACTCTATGTTACTTACTTCCACGAAAATGAGGTAAATATAGTCTAACTATTCCGATCTCTGGTAATTAGATACATTTTTCTATCATATGCAGGGGCGGCCTTTACCGTTATGTGACCCTGGGCGGCAGATCTTTGCGAGGCCTCGGGCGGCAGACCATTGCCAAGCCCTTGTTCTTTTTAAATTTATATAAATCGAAAGTATGTATTTCTGATTGGGTTTGCAGCTTTTACTAAAATTAAAATTGTAAATAAAATCACAATGAGCTATGCAATTTTCGATTGAAAAAATTGCAAAGCTGAAAACCGTTCTTGTGTCATTGAATTCCATACAATCGATGCCAATAATTTAATTATTGTTAAAAACATGAAATGTTTCAATAAAATTGTAAGGTATTTTGAACTCGGGTTGTGCGAGACTCCTGTAGAAGCGAGGCCCCAGGCGGTTGCCCTGCTTGCCACCCCCTAAGGCCGCCACTGATCCTATGTATTACAAATTTGACTTGTATTGACTTAAAACCACACTTTGTAAACAAGCATATTACAAACTAGATGATTATTATTAAAGATAAGAATGCTTGGAAACATGCTGGTCCTGCTCCATAGGACAATCGAGGGTGTAGTAGAAAAAGTCAAACTTGTTTTATTTACTGGTGTACTTTCAGGTTTTTAATATGTAATTTAACTCACACACTGATCCATTGTTGTTAATTATATTGTAAATATGTGAGTACCATGTCCCTAACTAGCAAACTTAATTTTATCTCTGCTGGTATTGCTTTGTTGTACCTATTAGTATATAAGTGTGTGCTGTATATTAGTGTAATGTTGGATGCATTGTGCTCACATAATATAATCAATTGATCAATGTACCTATGTATACAAAATATTGTAAAACTTATATTTGAAAAGAGTAACTATGGAGTTTCTTGTCCGTTCTTCTCCATAAGAATCTACTTTTTGCGAATGGACAACTAGAGTCACTTATATTTTAATTTTAAACTGTAAATTTGACGTTCAAAAGTGCCTTTTAATGGTCTAGTTGAAATAAATGAATTGACTNNNNAACAAAATTAGTGATAGACATCATTTTAATACTAGAAATAAAAATAATTTAGATCAAACATTTTATAGATTAGCCAAAGTACGAACATCTTTCATGGGGTACTGTGTTAAATGTTACAACAAAATACCTTGTGACATATTAGAACTAAATGAAAGAAAATTTAAAACTTACATTAAAACCACACTTTGTAAACAAGCATATTACAAACTAGATGATTATATTAAAGATAAGAATGCTTGGAAACATGCTGGTCCTGCTCCATAGGACAATCGAGGGTGTAGTAGAAAAAGTCAAACTTGTTTTATTTACTGGTGTACTTTCAGGTTTTTAATATGTAATTTAACTCACACACTGATCCATTGTTTTTAATTATATTGTAAATATGTGAGTACCATGTCCCTTACTAGCAAACTTAATTTTATCTCTGCTGGTATTGCTTTGTTGTACCTATTAGTATATAAGTGTGTGCTGTATATTAGTGTAATGTTGGGTGCATTGTGCTCACATAATATAATCAATTGATCAATGTACCTATGTATACAAAATATTGTAAAACTTATATTTCAAAAGAGTAACTATGGAGTTTCTTGTTCGTTCTTCTCCATAAGAATCTACTTTTTGCGAATGGACCAATAGAGTCACTTATATTTTAATTTTAAACTGTAAATTTGACGTTCAAAAGTGCCTTTTAATGGTCTAGTTGAAATAAATGAATTGACTTTGACTTACAGATTCAGTTTTGAGTTTTCATCCACAATTCGATGATAACTCAAAACTGAATCTGTAACTATGTAACTGTTTTCATTCAGAATAAACATCTAGTTTATTCAGAATTCATAGCAAAACTCGCAAGTTCATCTTTTGCGTAAATAAAATGAAATACGAAAAATGGCGCCACAGTCGTGACTGTTCGGGCCGCGATCGGATCCGCGCCGGCCAATCGTGGCCGAGAACTACTGCAGTCGAGCGCTAGAACAAGATGGCACATGCGACGTAAGGGCCGAAGCGTGTGAAGAAGCGAGACAGAAGCTCTTCTAATTACGACACGGCTCCTTCTCGATAGTGCATGATATAACATTATTTTCGCAAATTAGCCAAAAACTTTAATTTTATCACTGAAACACCACAAAAACATTTTTCACGATATTCCACCGTATTTTCACGATTGTTTTAAAGCATAACACAATTTAAGATTTTTTGTCGTTTTCGCACAATTCATGTATTTCTAGTCGCTATACAATCCACAAAACGTAAATAAACAAAGTTTTGAGCGCAAAAGTCCGCTAAACTTACCAATTCATCATAGGACTGGGCGTGCTCGCGTCCCTCCCAGTCGAGCCGTCGAGGCAGCACCTGCAACACCACGAACTGTACAAAAACTTTTCAGCGAAGTTTCAGCGCGTTTGACAGCCGCAGCCACGTGCGTTCGCGACCAAAACAACAATATAAGCTCAAACCCGGCACTAGGAAAAGCTCAAACCTACCTCAATAGTCTCGAGCTCTTTTAGCAAAGTCTGTAACAGAAACGGGCACAATTAGCTCACTGATCTATAAAGGACAATAAATTGATCATATTCCGAGCTAATTTACCTTAGCAGTCTCTTTCAGGGGTCCGCCCGATAGAAATTTCGCTATCAGAAAGTAGAGCTCTGAAATCGGGAAAGCTAACATTACACGACCTCGCACGATATACACTCACATTTTCGAGCATTAATTTCTCAGCACTAAACTTACCGGGAATGACCCTGAGCTCCTCGTTGGACTCCTCCATAACCCTAGTTTTTATTCCAAGGGTTAACACTTAAGTTCACATTACATTCACTATAAAAATCCAGCAAACATTTCACTTTACATTGTTGACGAACAGATAATGCAACCTCCTGTAATAATAGCAAAATGGCGTTTCAACTGTCAGTCAAACAGATCGTGGTGAATTTGTGTCGGTCGAACAGTTTTTGATGTCGTTCCTTAAGTTACGGCTAGATGGCTCTACACGCCAAATAAATATTTTTTCATTTTATAAAAAAAACACTAGAAAATCCACACGATGTTTTGGTAAAACTAGATTACCGCTTTCGTTTCTAATTTTTATAGGAATTACGTCGTTCCAGTGGTGACCTTTAACGTGGCCCCATTTACAAGTCCTTGACCCCGAGTCGTCCAGGGACTGACCACTTAAAATATTTCTTCTGGCAATTTTAAGTTGTCAAACGTCAAATTGTGCCGATACGCGAGTGTTGTTGAAAAATCGTAGTAAAATGCATAAAATCGTATTTATTAACGATGGGGTTTGGTGCTGAGTGGTGTTTTGTGTGTGAAACATTGTGTGTAGTAGGTAGTTCTTGTGAACAAGTGGTGTGGTGGAGGACTTTCCCGCTGTTGAGCCGGGGCGGTGTCGGGAGCTCGGAGGCTCTGGTGGTGAGAGAGCGAACAGCCCGCGGGCGTGCGGAGCGCCCTAGCATGTCCGTGCGGTCATCGAGCTCGGTGCCCACATCAGTCATATGTACGTGTAGCCGCCTCTGTTCGATTTAGGTCAGATGTGTGTAATTGAGCATGTTATGGTCACTGGCTATCGATTGTGGGCTATAAATACACACGTTCTGCCGCCCCGCACACTGCTGGGGACGAGAAATACTTCATAAAAGGCAGTTTATAAAATGTACTCACTTAGAGTAGTGTTCAATATGGAGTTTCAGTGAAAACAATGTTCAGTGAAAGTGTTTGCATTTACATTGAATTCCTCTTGTGGTCATATTATCATAGTGAAAAGAGAACTAAGTTGATTTAATTGAAATCTTAGGAGCACCTAGGATGATTTGCTTTACACATTGACGGCTCCACAAAGATCACCTATTACAATCAAAATTAAGTTTAGAACCAACTTTTGGTACTGTTCATTAATCAACAAGCATTTTTAGATTTTAGTGCTCACAATAAACAATACTTTAATTTGCAAATGGTTACAACAAGATGGAAATAAATTAAAATAAAAAATACAGGTTGCACTCCGGGAGTGCTGACAGAAGTGAAAACTTATTTTGGCACGTTACACATTTTCTAGATGGGTACTAGGGTTATTGGGTTATTGGGTTATGAATAGCATTTTATTTATGAATTGTATTTTATTAATTATTAAAAACTTTAAAATGCATTTAATATTCTTTTATGAATCATCGTTAACAATTTCAACAACTCTTGTTACAATCTAAAATAGAAACTACACTTCTCATCAAAAAAATCGAAACACCTCGCAGTTTATGATTTGATAAGGATTATCAGAAAAATGTGTATATTTAGGAATAAATGTAAAATGTCATTTAATAGTGAGTAGTATGAGGTTTTTAAATCCTAATGTTAATGTTCTAAATTCAAATTAAGTCTTCATAGGTTTCGTATTTTGTATAATGAGTAATTTTTACCCTGTATGGAATATGAAGGAAATGGGTAAAACAACACGCGTAAATGAAAAAAAATGTAAGAAACGTTTATTTAATAACTTGTATTCCCTCCGCGAGCTCTTATTACTGCTTCCATACGGTTCTTCATCGATCGGATGAGAGTCACGATCACATGTTGTGGTATATTATCCCATTCCTCTTGGATTGCATTTTGCAGCTGGCTAAGTGTTTCTGGGGCTGGATCTCTTGCTCGAATTCGTCTCTTTAATTCATCCCATAGATGTTCAATGGGATTCATGTCCGGGCTTCTTGCTGGCCATACCATAATGGAGATACCGACTTCGGTAAGATAATCTCGTACGACGCCCGCGGTGTGAGCTCTAGCATTGTCGTGCATGAATATGAAGTCGTTGCCAATAAAATGTGCATAGGGCATCACATGAGGTTCAAGACACTGTTCGATGTACCGATGAGAGTTTAGTGCAGGCAGCCGTGGCCCAGATACAAAGGCAAGTTCTGTCTTACCGTCGGCGCTGATTCCTCCCCAAACCGTCCACGAACCGCCACCATAGCTGACCTTTTCTTCAATGCAGCATTGTGCAAAGCGTTCTCCATCTCTTCTGTAGACCTTGTTCCTTCCGTCGTTACCATACAGCATAATTTTACACTCATCAGAAAACAGTACTTTGCTCCACTGAAGGTATGACCAAGTTAGGTGCTCGCGTGCAAAGTTAAGGCGCGCTCTTCGATGGTCTGCAGTTAATTTCGGCCCATTCGCTGGCTTATGCGGTGCCAATCCGCGTTCCTTCAACCTTCTTCTTATTGTAGAGTCACTTACAGCTACTCTTCGTACAACGCGAAGCTGCTGCTGCAGTTGAAAAGCGTTAAGGCGTCGATTTCGTAAAGAGGTTGTTACAATAAATCGATCATCTCGCTCAGAAGTGACCCGATTCCTGCCAGATCCTGAACGGCGCGTGAACGAACCAGTCTCCCGATAGCGTTTGTAGACTCTATGAACAGATGATAAGCTTAGATGCAATCTTGCAGCCACAACACGCTGACTAAGTCCAGAATCCAGCAATGCCACCACTTGGGCGGCTTCTGCGGGCGAAGTATCCATATGTTTTAGAAAAAAAAGTTTTTTCAGACGTCCCAAAGTCACAGTAAATGAAATAAGAAACAAAAAGTTTAAAGACAAGCGCTAATTTTAGTTTTTAAACGAGAAACGTACTCCAACCCTAAATACACATTTGTCTCAAAACAGTGATTAATTTCATTTATAGGATAAACAAATGAAATTCTAATTTCGAATTTTGATTTTTTTCTTCTTACTGTAATGACCAAACTGCCAGCTACACAATAATGTTTTTTTTTTCATGGAATTAATTCTCTTTTGTAAAAAATTAGGACAAAAACAATAAAAACGAAAGTGTTTCGATTTTTTTGATGAGAAGTGTATAAGTTCATGGTAACTAAAATAGGAAATAAACAATTTTGATTCGAAGTTATTTAAATATCTCATGAATACCGCATCAATTGTACTTTTACATCTCGTTGTTCTAATATTGCGTTGATTGGACATAGTAAAATCAAATTCTCTATTCAAAAATCAATTAATGTTAGATTTTTATTGTCTGAGTTTCGTAACGGTTTCGCGAGTCCAGAGATTTTATCACATCTAAAAATATGCGTACCGCGCGCGAGCACCAAGGAGTATTGATTGATATCAACTTCGAAGCAAATCACCACCAAAATAACTTTCTACCCCTTTTTAACCCCATTAGGGGATGAATTACAATAAAATACGAAACACATCCATCAATTCTGTTAAAAAAGGTTTATGCAAAATTTGAAGTAGATTGGGCCAAGGAATCACGTTGTTCCCATACAAACTTTGCCTCACTTTTTCACCCCCGTAGGGGTAGAAAGAATTTAGGAAAATCCTTTCTTATCGAACTTGAAAAAAAAATTGGAGGGTGTGTTCTTTGTATGATGTAGGCATCCCTACGTCATACAAAGAACACACCCTCCAAGTTTCAGGTCTGTACGATCAGCGGTTTAGGCTGTGCATGATCCGTCAGTCAGTCATTCAGGACAAAGCATTTCATATGTATAGATATTAATTTAACTATAATGTTGACGTTCTAAAGTGCCTTGTTATGACCTAATTGGAATAAACGTTTTTGACTTTGAATATTATTAATTGTTCTGGCATTTGTACATAGGTAGGTTAGTTATACAAAGTTTATTATACGAGTATTGTAATAAATCTACCTAACCTTCTAACTACACTATGGTCGGCGACCGGTCTAACCAGGTGCAGCCGAGTACCAGTATTTTACACGGAGCCACTGCCTATCTGACCTGTCCTGTGCCAATGGATGCAGCCTACGGACCCACATCGGCAAGCGTAGCTTAACGTCGACGTTCGCGCGGCTGTTATTATTTAGGCATGAGCTCCTGTCCCTACCCTCTCTTGGGAACTGTAATGATCTTTCTCCAGAAAGCCCACAATGTCGGGCGGCGCGGCGAGCGGGAGCGCGGCGGTGGCGGGCGGGGGCGCGCTGGGCGGGTTGGGCGGCTCGCTCGAGGACAAGGACTGCGACCTGCTTTGCCCCGTGTGCTTCGAGCTCATCGACGAGGCCTATGTCACGCGCTGCGGGCACTCCTTCTGCTACGCCTGCATCAGTAAGGTGAGTACTGCTGTGCCCCGTGTGCTTCGAGCTCATCGACGAGGCCTATGTCACGCGCTGCGGGCACTCCTTCTGCTACGCCTGCATCAGTAAGGTGAGTACTGCTGTGCCCCGTGTGCTTCGAGCTCATCGACGAGGCCTATGTCACGCGCTGCGGGCACTCCTTCTGCTACGCCTGCATCAGTAAGGTGAGTACTGCTGTGCCCCGTGTGCTTCGAGCTCATCGACGAGGCCTATGTCACGCGCTGCGGGCACTCCTTCTGCTACGCCTGCATCAGTAAGGTGAGTACTGCTGTGCCCCGTGTGCTTCGAGCTCATCGACGAGGCCTATGTCACGCGCTGCGGGCACTCCTTCTGCTACGCCTGCATCAGTAAGGTGAGTACTGCTGTGCCCCGTGTGCTTCGAGCTCATCGACGAGGCCTATGTCACGCGCTGCGGGCACTCCTTCTGCTACGCCTGCATCAGTAAGGTGAGTACTGCTGTGCCCCGTGTGCTTCGAGCTCATCGACGAGGCCTATGTCACGCGCTGCGGGCACTCCTTCTGCTACGCCTGCATCAGTAAGGTGAGTACTGCTGTGCCCCGTGTGCTTCGAGCTCATCGACGAGGCCTATGTCACGCGCTGCGGGCACTCCTTCTGCTACGCCTGCATCAGTAAGGTGAGTACTGCTGTGCCCCGTGTGCTTCGAGCTCATCGACGAGGCCTATGTCACGCGCTGCGGGCACTCCTTCTGCTACGCCTGCATCAGTAAGGTGAGTACTGCTGTGCCCCGTGTGCTTCGAGCTCATCGACGAGGCCTATGTCACGCGCTGCGGGCACTCCTTCTGCTACGCCTGCATCAGTAAGGTGAGTACTGCTGTGCCCCGTGTGCTTCGAGCTCATCGACGAGGCCTATGTCACGCGCTGCGGGCACTCCTTCTGCTACGCCTGCATCAGTAAGGTGAGTACTGCTGTGCCCCGTGTGCTTCGAGCTCATCGACGAGGCCTATGTCACGCGCTGCGGGCACTCCTTCTGCTACGCCTGCATCAGTAAGGTGAGTACTGCTGTGCCCCGTGTGCTTCGAGCTCATCGACGAGGCCTATGTCACGCGCTGCGGGCACTCCTTCTGCTACGCCTGCATCAGNACAAGCACCGCGCACACCAGCTTGAACAGCTCGCGCGGGAAGCGTCCCTCGTGCGTAAGGACATGGAGCACGTCGCTGCTGTGCTCAGGGACACCGCGCAAGGTAAGCTTCATCGTCATCATTTCAGCCGAAACTCGTCCACTGCTGGACATAGACCTCCCCTTATTGCAAGCGTCACCACGTGCGTGCATGTGAACACTTCTTAAAACCCTTTAAGGCGTGTTCACTTGTTTCAATTGCCACTTTTCTTTCATTGTCCTTCAAGGGGTAAGGTTCAATCAATAACTTCAAGTGTGGGACCAATTACTGTGATATCGCAGAATAGAAATGTTGTTCAAAAGTTAGTTATTTCAGTTGCGGTGTGTATGTCTTGTTAATGCTACGTGGATCTCATGTATTATGTGATGCGTGTCTCAGGCGCGGCCGGGCTGGCTCGCTTGCCGGAGGCGGGCGATGCTCCCGAGGCGGCGCACGAGCCCGAAGCCGGCGACGCGGTGCGCGCGCTCAAGCGCGAGCTGGCCGACCTGGCGGGCAGCGTGGGCGACACCGCAGCGCATGTGGACGGTACGGTACCCCTGACGAGTAGCGCCTGGGCTCGGACACACAACCGAATTGCGGCCGACATTCACAAATTTCTTGTTACTTTTGACGTGTATTTCAAATTATAACCAGACCAATTTATTAAATATGTAGTATTGTATGTGTGTTTGCGTCAGGAGGCAGCCTGGCGGCGTCGGAAGAGGAGAGCTTCGCGGGCGGCGCGGCGGGCGGGGGGGACGCGCTGGCGGCGCGCTGGAGGCGTCTACACGCCCACTTCGACGACTTCGTGCAGGTACTCACTAATATCATCATCATTTCAGCCAAAATACGTCCACTGCCGACTGGTCCTGTGCGTATCGCATCCGGATTCCCTCGGCCTGCAGCTAGCTGTCGGTCCTTCCACCTTGTAGAACTAACACGAGTAGCGGCGCTGCACTGTTTATGACAATACCAGTACAAGTGACGTCAAAGTCAAAGTCAAAACGTTAATTTCAATTAGGCCATTAAACGGCACTTTTGAACGTCAGCATTTACAGTTCAGTAAAATAATAATATTACATTAATAAAGTGACTCTACTGTCCATTCGGAAAGGTAGATTCTTATGGAGAAGAACGGACAAGAAACTCCATAGTTACTCTTTTCAAATAATGATTTTACAAAATTTGGTATACAAAAATTAATTTAATATTATGTGAGGACGATGCACCCAGAGTATGCTACTTATAAGAACAAAGTATCACCAGCAGAGGTAAACTTATTAATTTCCTAAAGAAATTTAGGTAAATGGTACTCACATATTTACAAACATTGGAACCATTAATTAAACAACAGTGTGTGAGTCAACAGAAAAATAAAAACACAAAAAAAGAAACAGTATATCTATAAAGTTAATACATAAATCAACCAGTTTGACCTTCACCCTTGATTGTCCTATGGAGCAGGACCAGCATGTTTCCAAGCATTCTTATCCTGAATGTAATCTTCTAATTTGTAATATGCTTGTTCACAAAGTGTACTTTTAACATGAGTTTTAAATTTTCTTTCATTTAGTTCTAATATGTCAGAAGGTATTTTGTTGTAACATTTAACACAATACCCCATGAAAGAAGTGTGGACTTTAGCTAATCTAAAAAATGGTTGATCTAATTTGTCTTTATTTCTAGTATTAAAATTATGTCTATCACTAATTTTACTAAAAAGATGTCGACTTTTCCGTGCAGCCTGCTTCGAACAAAATGAAACGTTCTTCGTGTGTTCTCAGTGTTACTTCGCGCACCGCGCGGACGAGCTGTACTTCCCCGGCTCGTCGGCAGTGACGCCCGCGCCGACGGTGTTCGCCGCCGACTGCGCGCCGGGCACCAGCGCGGCCCCGGGGCCCGCCGCCAGCCCGCTGGGGCCCGCCGCC
>NDFZ01004032.1:24939-37170 GCA_002192655.3 Mamestra configurata
GCCACGCTGTCCTACTGCAGCGACGCCATCAACTACTCCACCATCGTGTCCACCATCGAGTTCGACAAGGACGAGGAGTTCTTCGCCATCGCCGGCGTCACGAAGCGCATCAAGGTACTGTTTCATACTAGCGAGGACCTGCTGGCGCTCACGCGGTGCCGCGACTGATGACAGTTGCGATGCCCAGTTAGTCATTTTTTGCGACTTGTCCAAGACTTTCGATTGCGTTCTTCATTAAATATTGATCCGGAAACTACACCACTACAGGATCCGGAACTCCTCACTGGATCTTCTTACTTCATACTTGAGTGAATAGGCTTCTGAGAGTTGATGTGATTGGAAAAAGATCTCCTGGATCTGCAGTATCAATGGGTGTCCCCCAGGGCTCTATTCTAGGCCCATTTTTACTTCGTGTATAAATTACTGATTTTCCTTACCTCGTAAACGATGATCAAGGAATAGTGTTGTTTACAGATAACAGTTCACTTTTATTTGAACTTAAATGTCAGCAACCGGTTACTGACGTTATAAATAGCGCTTTTTCAAATGCACTGGCTTAATATTATTACTTTGCTACTCAATGAAAAAATAAAACGACCTGTACATGTAACATAATTTACTATTTTAATCAGAACACGTACTTTGATGTTATATCCTTTTGCCGTCAGGTGTTCGAGTACGAGAGCGTAGTGCGCGACTGCGTGGACGTGCACTACCCGTGCGCCGAGATGCAGTGCTCGCACAAGATCTCGTGCGTGTCGTGGAACGCCTACCACAAGAACGTGATCGCGTCGTCCGACTACGAGGGCACGGTGTCCGTGTGGGACGCCGCCACGGGCCAGCGCACGCGCGCGCTGCACGAGCACGACAAGCGCTGCTGGTCCGTGCACTTCAACCGCGCCGACGTGCGCCTGCTGGCGTCCGGCAGCGACGACGCGCGCGTCAAGCTGTGGGCGCTCAACGCCGAGCGCTCCGTGGCCACGCTCGAGGCCAAGTTCAACGTGTGCTGTGTGCGCNCAACGCGCTCTACGTGTACTACTCGGGCCTGTCGCGCCCGCTGCTGGCCTACAGGTGAGCTTGTGTTGTGTCCACGGACGGCAAGTACGTGGCGTGCGGCTCGGAGAACAACGCGCTCTACGTGTACTACTCGGGCCTGTCGCGCCCGCTGCTGGCCTACAGGTGAGCTTGTGTTGTGTCCACGGACGGCAAGTACGTGGCGTGCGGCTCGGAGAACAACGCGCTCTACGTGTACTACTCGGGCCTGTCGCGCCCGCTGCTGGCCTACAGGTGAGCTTGTGTTGTGTCCACGGACGGCAAGTACGTGGCGTGCGGCTCGGAGAACAACGCGCTCTACGTGTACTACTCGGGCCTGTCGCGCCCGCTGCTGGCCTACAGGTGAGCTTGTGTTGTGTCCACGGACGGCAAGTACGTGGCGTGCGGCTCGGAGAACAACGCGCTCTACGTGTACTACTCGGGCCTGTCGCGCCCGCTGCTGGCCTACAGGTGAGCTTGTGTTGTGTCCACGGACGGCAAGTACGTGGCGTGCGGCTCGGAGAACAACGCGCTCTACGTGTACTACTCGGGCCTGTCGCGCCCGCTGCTGGCCTACAGGTGAGCTTGTGTTGTGTCCACGGACGGCAAGTACGTGGCGTGCGGCTCGGAGAACAACGCGCTCTACGTGTACTACTCGGGCCTGTCGCGCCCGCTGCTGGCCTACAGGTGAGCTTGTGTTGTGTCCACGGACGGCAAGTACGTGGCGTGCGGCTCGGAGAACAACGCGCTCTACGTGTACTACTCGGGCCTGTCGCGCCCGCTGCTGGCCTACAGGTGAGCTTGTGTTGTGTCCACGGACGGCAAGTACGTGGCGTGCGGCTCGGAGAACAACGCGCTCTACGTGTACTACTCGGGCCTGTCGCGCCCGCTGCTGGCCTACAGGTGAGCTTGTGTTGTGTCCACGGACGGCAAGTACGTGGCGTGCGGCTCGGAGAACAACGCGCTCTACGTGTACTACTCGGGCCTGTCGCGCCCGCTGCTGGCCTACAGGTGAGCTTGTGTTGTGTCCACGGACGGCAAGTACGTGGCGTGCGGCTCGGAGAACAACGCGCTCTACGTGTACTACTCGGGCCTGTCGCGCCCGCTGCTGGCCTACAGGTGAGCTTGTGTTGTGTCCACGGACGGCAAGTACGTGGCGTGCGGCTCGGAGAACAACGCGCTCTACGTGTACTACTCGGGCCTGTCGCGCCCGCTGCTGGCCTACAGGTGAGCTTGTGTTGTGTCCACGGACGGCAAGTACGTGGCGTGCGGCTCGGAGAACAACGCGCTCTACGTGTACTACTCGGGCCTGTCGCGCCCGCTGCTGGCCTACAGGTGAGCTTGTGTTGTGTCCACGGACGGCAAGTACGTGGCGTGCGGCTCGGAGAACAACGCGCTCTACGTGTACTACTCGGGCCTGTCGCGCCCGCTGCTGGCCTACAGGTGAGCTTGTGTTGTGTCCACGGACGGCAAGTACGTGGCGTGCGGCTCGGAGAACAACGCGCTCTACGTGTACTACTCGGGCCTGTCGCGCCCGCTGCTGGCCTACAGGTGAGCTTGTGTTGTGTCCACGGACGGCAAGTACGTGGCGTGCGGCTCGGAGAACAACGCGCTCTACGTGTACTACTCGGGCCTGTCGCGCCCGCTGCTGGCCTACAGGTGAGCTTGTGTTGTGTCCACGGACGGCAAGTACGTGGCGTGCGGCTCGGAGAACAACGCGCTCTACGTGTACTACTCGGGCCTGTCGCGCCCGCTGCTGGCCTACAGGTGAGCTTGTGTTGTGTCCACGGACGGCAAGTACGTGGCGTGCGGCTCGGAGAACAACGCGCTCTACGTGTACTACTCGGGCCTGTCGCGCCCGCTGCTGGCCTACAGGTGAGCTTGTGTTGTGTCCACGGACGGCAAGTACGTGGCGTGCGGCTCGGAGAACAACGCGCTCTACGTGTACTACTCGGGCCTGTCGCGCCCGCTGCTGGCCTACAGGTGAGCTTGTGTTGTGTCCACGGACGGCAAGTACGTGGCGTGCGGCTCGGAGAACAACGCGCTCTACGTGTACTACTCGGGCCTGTCGCGCCCGCTGCTGGCCTACAGGTGAGCTTGTGTTGTGTCCACGGACGGCAAGTACGTGGCGTGCGGCTCGGAGAACAACGCGCTCTACGTGTACTACTCGGGCCTGTCGCGCCCGCTGCTGGCCTACAGGTGAGCTTGTGTTGTGTCCACGGACGGCAAGTACGTGGCGTGCGGCTCGGAGAACAACGCGCTCTACGTGTACTACTCGGGCCTGTCGCGCCCGCTGCTGGCCTACAGGTGAGCTTGTGTTGTGTCCACGGACGGCAAGTACGTGGCGTGCGGCTCGGAGAACAACGCGCTCTACGTGTACTACTCGGGCCTGTCGCGCCCGCTGCTGGCCTACAGGTGAGCTTGTGTTGTGTCCACGGACGGCAAGTACGTGGCGTGCGGCTCGGAGAACAACGCGCTCTACGTGTACTACTCGGGCCTGTCGCGCCCGCTGCTGGCCTACAGGTGAGCTTGTGTTGTGTCCACGGACGGCAAGTACGTGGCGTGCGGCTCGGAGAACAACGCGCTCTACGTGTACTACTCGGGCCTGTCGCGCCCGCTGCTGGCCTACAGGTGAGCTTGTGTTGTGTCCACGGACGGCAAGTACGTGGCGTGCGGCTCGGAGAACAACGCGCTCTACGTGTACTACTCGGGCCTGTCGCGCCCGCTGCTGGCCTACAGGTGAGCTTGTGTTGTGTCCACGGACGGCAAGTACGTGGCGTGCGGCTCGGAGAACAACGCGCTCTACGTGTACTACTCGGGCCTGTCGCGCCCGCTGCTGGCCTACAGGTGAGCTTGTGTTGTGTCCACGGACGGCAAGTACGTGGCGTGCGGCTCGGAGAACAACGCGCTCTACGTGTACTACTCGGGCCTGTCGCGCCCGCTGCTGGCCTACAGGTGAGCTTGTGTTGTGTCCACGGACGGCAAGTACGTGGCGTGCGGCTCGGAGAACAACGCGCTCTACGTGTACTACTCGGGCCTGTCGCGCCCGCTGCTGGCCTACAGGTGAGCTTGTGTTGTGTCCACGGACGGCAAGTACGTGGCGTGCGGCTCGGAGAACAACGCGCTCTACGTGTACTACTCGGGCCTGTCGCGCCCGCTGCTGGCCTACAGGTGAGCTTGTGTTGTGTCCACGGACGGCAAGTACGTGGCGTGCGGCTCGGAGAACAACGCGCTCTACGTGTACTACTCGGGCCTGTCGCGCCCGCTGCTGGCCTACAGGTGAGCTTGTGTTGTGTCCACGGACGGCAAGTACGTGGCGTGCGGCTCGGAGAACAACGCGCTCTACGTGTACTACTCGGGCCTGTCGCGCCCGCTGCTGGCCTACAGGTGAGCTTGTGTTGTGTCCACGGACGGCAAGTACGTGGCGTGCGGCTCGGAGAACAACGCGCTCTACGTGTACTACTCGGGCCTGTCGCGCCCGCTGCTGGCCTACAGGTGAGCTTGTGTTGTGTCCACGGACGGCAAGTACGTGGCGTGCGGCTCGGAGAACAACGCGCTCTACGTGTACTACTCGGGCCTGTCGCGCCCGCTGCTGGCCTACAGGTGAGCTTGTGTTGTGTCCACGGACGGCAAGTACGTGGCGTGCGGCTCGGAGAACAACGCGCTCTACGTGTACTACTCGGGCCTGTCGCGCCCGCTGCTGGCCTACAGGTGAGCTTGTGTTGTGTCCACGGACGGCAAGTACGTGGCGTGCGGCTCGGAGAACAACGCGCTCTACGTGTACTACTCGGGCCTGTCGCGCCCGCTGCTGGCCTACAGGTGAGCTTGTGTTGTGTCCACGGACGGCAAGTACGTGGCGTGCGGCTCGGAGAACAACGCGCTCTACGTGTACTACTCGGGCCTGTCGCGCCCGCTGCTGGCCTACAGGTGAGCTTGTGTTGTGTCCACGGACGGCAAGTACGTGGCGTGCGGCTCGGAGAACAACGCGCTCTACGTGTACTACTCGGGCCTGTCGCGCCCGCTGCTGGCCTACAGGTGAGCTTGTGTTGTGTCCACGGACGGCAAGTACAGAGAGTGAAGTCCCGCAACCCTCCATTGAAAAGGGAGAATCCTCCGACCACACGGGTGTTGTGTCTGGTTCGCAAGTGCACAATACCTGTTGATACCGCGATGTAGGATTTGTGTGTGTGTCTTTAGTTGCCGCTACTGTGTGTAATTTATTGTTTTATTGTATCACTGGTAATGTTTAAAGTGTAAATTCCGCAGGTTCGATGCAGTCCGCGGTTTCCTAGAGCGCGAGCGGCGCGATGAAGAGCCGTCGGAGTTCGTATCAGCGGTGTGTTGGCGCCGCGCGTCTGACCGCCACGTCTTACTGGCCGCCAACTCGCAGGGCACCATCAAGGTGCTGGAGCTGGTGTGAGCAGCTCCTCGCGTCAGATGTGAAGCTGCCTTCGCCGGCTATGAGGGGCTCCCCCACCAGTCGGTATACAACGTGTAACAGGATGAACGCAGTACCTGAAAGGGGTGATTGCACTCATTATGAACAACTTTTACTGTGGGACCAACACTGAAATCGCGAACGACTGCTCCTTATATGTGCACAAAATGTACTGATCATCTGACGGTTGGTCCCATAGTAAAAGTTGCTCATATATGAGTGGTGGGGGACGCTGCCTGGTGCTGGAGCTCGTGTGGGCTTGTCACATGTATGCGACCGAGGGGCTCGTCTCCCGCGGCCAGCAGTTCGTTGTGCTTCCACCAGTTGGTATGCCATACCAAATAGTGGAGAACGCTTTGTCTTGTGCGGTTGGTTTTAGCAGTAGTATTGAGGCAGTGGCTTGGAACTTCTGATGACCACTAAGTCACGCCACAGACAACACTCATCTCCAATACAAATCCTCCTCTTTATTATCGGCAATAAATCAAAATGGCGTATTGCCGCCGCAAGTATTTCATTTGATGTACAATGTTGGCAGCATACCCTTATCAGTAAGTCGGTGATCCTTGCAGCCTGTGGCGTGTGACGCGGAATAGATTCCTCTTTCATCGAGTTCTAAATCGAAATCGATGTAACTCCCAGCGGCGTAGCTAGCATGGGTGACACTCAAACTACGCCACTGGTGAACCTCCCGGCAGTCTGGTGGCCATACTTTCGGCCACACAACAGTGAATTATAATACGTTTGAAGTATCAAACTGTGCTAAGAACTTTAATACATTTTAATAAATAGTTAGAACTGATTGTCTGATTAAACATTAGTGCAGTAAGTATTAGTGCAGCAGTAACTACGGCTCTTGTACAGTACAACTCCCCTTTAGTGAATCTAAGTGTATGATAGATGATAACGATAAGCGAGCCGAGGTGGCGAGCTAGACTGGTGGCTGTAAGAATATGCTGGACTTATCCGGTACAACTGTTACTGGTGAACTGAACAGGCTGCTTATTTGGAGAATATTCTAGAAACGATTATGAGTCTGTGTGAAGTTTGTCCATTTACCGTGACATTAAGAATGTTGTCATACCTCCTGTAAATATGTACCTCCACATTGTTGCGATTGTTAGTACTTGTAATATCAGTGATACGATGAAACACATTGTAGTAAAGTGAGTAACGTAGAACACCGCCCACCAAACTGACCTGCAGTGCTACTCTAAACATCTGCTCGTGTAAACATCTGCCCGTGTAAACTTAGCTCAAGTGAGCTGTCGTCCAAAGCTTCTGGGTGGAATGACAGCTCGCTTCATCGAAGTGTTCACAATGACATATTAACACAATAGATTGGCTCGTATAGTTTGCTAAGCTCATAAATTCTGATTCAGCCCAGTTACCTACTATGTTCTGAATTTGAAGTTGAGTATTTGTCAAATACTCAACTTTAAATTCATAAATTACGCGACTGTAACGCCTCGTCTGAAAATTTTACGGTTTGACAGATTCTTAACTCCAACTAACTCGATTCAGAAACTGGCTCTCAGACATTTGTGGCGGCAGTTCGGTGAGCGCACCATGTGTGACTGCGCACGTCGCGAACGTTTGGATACGTGTTGTGTGGGAGTACAGCGTCCACTATACTAGACTATGGACGCTCATTAAATCGCTCAAACTTGTTTTTTGATGTAGAATCGATGTCTACATAGGTGCAGTCTGTCAGCACCTTTGATCGCAAATACACTTTGAAGAAAACTGTGAAATATTAAAATCCCATTATTGCCAACATTTAATTAATTAGTAAGATTCCATAATAAGATCAAAATGTTAGATGCATATATTTTTGTCTAATCGTCGTCAAATAGTTTAGTGTTTAAGAAGTAAAGTGGCAGCGATTCGCTGCAGTGTGTGTCCCGCTGCCATACGATGAGCGGCGACGCTCAGGGGCCGACTGCGGCTCTCTTTACGTGTGTATAGTACGTTAGTGTAAGCGAGCAGGGCTGCAGACGACGTAGCCGTGTCCATGTACCGTGTAAAGTGTCCCCGAGACAGTAAAGTGTCCCTTACCACTCCAGTAATGAGTTTTATTTGTTGTTCCCTCTACCCTAGCTCACGTTAATACAAAATCAGCTTATTTCGAAAATCCCAAGGTACATTTCGTATTGCAGAAGTGACATGATTATTTTGACAAATGCGCCAAGTGAAGTGCTCAGCATAAGAGTTGTTCTAACAAGAAGTGATCACCGCTACCGAACGCGTCGGCAAGCCGTTACACGCCCTCCGCAAATTTGTTTGGAAACTAGCGCTTACCCAGAAACTCAAGACTCAAAGCATTTATTTCAATAGACCATTTACAGGCACTTTTGAATTGTCTAGGTCGGTCTAATTGTAAAGGCCCATTTACATGATGGCATTTTTAACCCCCGACGGAAAAATGACGGAAAAACGAGGTGTTGATAAGTTTGACGTAGCTCTCGAACGGATAAATCGATTTTGTTTTTGTTTGAAAGGTGAATTAGTCGGAATGTTCTTAGCTATGTTTGATGAAAATCAGTCCAAGATGGCCGCCGCTACAAAATGGCGGATTACCTACATATTTTTCACCTAAATATGGGTATCAAATGAAAGGGCTTGACTAGTAGAATACTATACATTATGACAAATTTCAAATCCAAGATGGCCTCCACCACAAAGTGGCGAATTACATATTTTTTTCACAACTCCCTCAATATGGGTATCAAGTGAAAGGGCTTGGAACTTGGATATTTAGTTTAATATAGGTACGATTCTTTGGGCCAAGCGTCATCGTGTCAGGGGACTCTACTATGCTAAGTATGTAATTACAAAAATTTGCAGTTTCCCGAAGCGATGACGATTGGCCCAAAGAATCGAACCTATATTAAATATAAAAATCATCCAACAATGAAGGACGCAGTATCATGGGAAAAGGAAAAGATAAAAGATCCAATGGGCACCGGGGCCGGTACTGCCAAGTCCAAACTTTCTTGCTATCATTTAATCGATCCCTTTTTAAGGAAAACTTCTGAACACAAAGAAACGTCATCAAATATGGTAATATTGGAAGTACAGTCAGCTACGTTATAATGGTTAGAGCTATGTCCTGCGGTTTTACGCGCGCAGATTCCGTTTAAGCCGTTCTCGTTTATTCTACAAATTTTATAAACGCAATAGTTATACACGTTCACTCAGGGTGTTACCACACTAATCGAGCGATAGTCGATCGATCCATGGGAGAATGAATTAGTCGACGTCGTTTGATAGCTGCTTGTTTCTTCGATCAGCCAAAGCTACCGCAGCGTCCGCAGCAATCAATCGACAGCATCGCTCGGTGGCCAATCGATTGTTAATGCCGTATCCGTCGATTCTTTCTACATACAAGAGAAATTATTATATGTGCTGTTTACACCAAGAAAGAAGGCGATTGGAAATGTTGCAGTGTTGCTAGCAAACATGCGAGTGGTCATAACAGATAAGGACTTCTCGCTACATCACAGTACAACGGTATAGCAGATAAGAACTACTCCTCGCTACATCACAGTACAACAGTATAGCAGATAAGAACTACTCGCTACAACACAGTACAACAGTATAGCAGATGAGAACTACTCGCTACATCACAGTACAACAGTATAGCAGATAAGAACTTCTCGCTACAACACAGTACAACAGTATAGCAGATAAGAACTTCTCGCTACAACACAGTACAACAGTATAGCAGATAAGAACTTCTCGCTACAACACAGTACAACAGTATAGCAGATAAGAACTTCTCGCTACAACACAGTACAACAGTATAGCAGATAAGAACTTCTCGCTACAACACAGTACAACAGTATAGCAGATAAGAACTTCTCGCTACAACACAGTACAACAGTATAGCAGATAAGAACTTCTCGCTACAACACAGTACAACAGTATAGCAGATAAGAACTTCTCGCTACAACACAGTACAACAGTATAGCAGATAAGAACTTCTCGCTACAACACAGTACAACAGTATAGCAGATAAGAACTTCTCGCTACAACACAGTACAACAGTATAGCAGATAAGAACTTCTCGCTACAACACAGTACAACAGTATAGCAGATAAGAACTTCTCGCTACAACACAGTACAACAGTATAGCAGATAAGAACTTCTCGCTACAACACAGTACAACAGTATAGCAGATAAGAACTTCTCGCTACAACACAGTACAACAGTATAGCAGATAAGAACTTCTCGCTACAACACAGTACAACAGTATAGCAGATAAGAACTTCTCGCTACAACACAGTACAACAGTATAGCAGATAAGAACTTCTCGCTACAACACAGTACAACAGTATAGCAGATAAGAACTTCTCGCTACAACACAGTACAACAGTATAGCAGATAAGAACTTCTCGCTACAACACAGTACAACAGTATAGCAGATAAGAACTTCTCGCTACAACACAGTACAACAGTATAGCAGATAAGAACTTCTCGCTACAACACAGTACAACAGTATAGCAGATAAGAACTTCTCGCTACAACACAGTACAACAGTATAGCAGATAAGAACTTCTCGCTACAACACAGTACAACAGTATAGCAGATAAGAACTTCTCGCTACAACACAGTACAACAGTATAGCAGATAAGAACTTCTCGCTACAACACAGTACAACAGTATAGCAGATAAGAACTTCTCGCTACAACACAGTACAACAGTATAGCAGATAAGAACTTCTCGCTACAACACAGTACAACAGTATAGCAGATAAGAACTTCTCGCTACAACACAGTACAACAGTATAGCAGATAAGAACTTCTCGCTACAACACAGTACAACAGTATAGCAGATAAGAACTTCTCGCTACAACACAGTACAACAGTATAGCAGATAAGAACTTCTCGCTACAACACAGTACAACAGTATAGCAGATAAGAACTTCTCGCTACAACACAGTACAACAGTATAGCAGATAAGAACTTCTCGCTACAACACAGTACAACAGTATAGCAGATAAGAACTTCTCGCTACAACACAGTACAACAGTATAGCAGATAAGAACTTCTCGCTACAACACAGTACAACAGTATAGCAGATAAGAACTTCTCGCTACAACACAGTACAACATACAAAAGAGTTAGGATGTAACATTGTAGACAAAATTAATGAAAACACAAAATGTAAAAAACAACAATTTTTTATTTGAAAATATATCATAATCTTGAACATACAAGTCGACGATATTCATATCAACTCATACGTAGTTCGTACAACAGATATATTCTATTATTATATCCGCGATGGCCGGAGACATTATCGTTTCTTGGAACACTAAATTCAATTTTGTAAATGACAGTTGAACCGTCGTTGTTGTGAGTTAACTAAACACATACTTATCTTACTTCTAACTACTTTATAAACGCGAATGTTTGAATGGGCGGATGGTTGTTCTGAACATCGCGCCGGAACGAATCAATGGAGCTGGATGTTTGGCACAGAGATAGAGTATAGTCTAGAATAGCACACAGGCGTTATATCCCCGCAGTAGGTTCCCTTGGAACCTATCCGAAATACACGTTGTTTCATTGACTCATAAAAAGACAAAAGATTCTGAAGTCAACTTCGATTCGGTTGGCATGCGGACACCCGCGCCGGTCGACTCCTGGCCAGTACTGGCCACACGGAGTCAGCAGTTCAGCACTGGCTACAGATACACGACTGTTACGTTCTACCACAGATCAGGACTTTCATTACGACTCGGAAGCTGCTGCTACTGGTGACATTATGAGCAGTTTGACAGCGTAAAGATTAACTTTAATACCGAATTCTTTATTGTGCCACTGGTAATGGAATGAAATATATTGTATAGCCGGGCGCCCACAGCGATTGACCATTGCCACAAACGTTTTAGACTATTAATATTACATTTGTATTAAGTACAAGACGTATCCTGGAGAGGGAAATCTCCTCGACAGAACAGCTTCACGCGACGAGCGAGCTCCAAGTCAACGGAGCAGAACGAACACCACATAGAGCTACCTTATCGAATTAAATGTATTATGTCAGTTGAGTATGATATCATCTGTAGTCCTGGCTCAGACAAGTGACGTCCTCTCTGCCGTAACGTGACGAAGCCATGGTCCAAACGACACAATGTAGGATTAACTGACGCTGTCGAAGTGTCTCGAGATCAATCCCTTATGTTGTCATTTGGACATTCGCTGATAGAACGCCACTACGTGTAGCGCCTCTGGACACACTTCTATTACTTCGCACAAGGTATCCCAATCAGTGAGATGCGCGCGCCACCATCCTCGCTGCAACACTCGCCTACGAGTGGTCGAGGCGAGCTTGCTCGCGTCCTAATTAATTACGAGACATAAATGCAAATTACAGTCTGACCTAGTGTTTCCAACTCTTCGTATACCTAATATATTTTATAAACTCACGCCTGCTTCAATATTAAGCTTAAATATTACACTCGGGGCTATCAAAAACATTATCTGGAATTCCATTCCTAAATGCAATATCTACTCCATCAAAATGTATGGAACACCAGATTCTCTTAATATTTATTTTGTGCGATACGACAGTAATCATAGGTTTTATACACAAGGAGTAATTGAAATATAGGTACTGTACACCTTGTGGTAGGCACACACTGAGCTCTGAATAAAAGTATTGTGTGACACCGACAGTCCGACACGCACTGCCGTGCTGACCTCAACGTACTGGGTCGAGCGGCATCGTGTGGAGCCACACAAACAAGCGTC
>NDFZ01004033.1:0-48198 GCA_002192655.3 Mamestra configurata
TGGGTTCCGGCGGCGGCGAGGCGGAGCTGAGCGATGAGGCCAGAGGTGGTAGGCGTGCTCGTTATTATTATTATTATCACATTCCTTGTGACAAAATCTTGTTGACTAGTGTAATCATTGTAAACTGTGTAATAGATAAATAAGGAAAATGGACCTTTTACAAGCGTGTGTTAACTGTGGTATAGCAATCAGAGCACGCATCAGGCGGCATGTAATATCGTCATTACCCCTTGATGTGACTGTTCTTTTATCGGAATGGTTAACTTTTGAGGTATGTTCTAGTTTCAATAAGTACCTCCTATTATTATTACGAGAGTATGAAACTACCCCTTTTCCTAAAGCCGTGGTCAGTAACTGAGTTGTGTATGTCAGACAGGCAGTCACTCCTTGTAAAACACTGGCAAGTTGACACAACGCCGTTGGGAAAAGGCTGGCAAATGTTGATTGTCACGTCATGCATGGTGAAGTATTAGACTAATTAGTTCTTATTTTACCTTCACAGTTATCACCTCATAGCTGTGTCTGTGGTGCATGCTATGACATACTAAGATGCCTTGCNTCTTATTTTGCCTTCACAGTTATCACCTCATAGCTGTGTCTGTGGTGCATGCTATGACATACTAAGATGCCTTGCAAACAATTCAAGGGAACAACAACTTGGTCATCACAGTGTTTGTTATGGCTGTGGTAGATCAGTCACACGTGCAAGATGTCACAATATTTCACAACTGAATCCTCTCGCCTTAGATCATCATGGCATCAACATGTAAGTTACTTATTTTAAGTATGTATTAATTTTTTATTCTTCCCTTCTTTATTAATTCACTGTCTGCAAAGATAAAACCGTAGCCCTTATGTAGGATCACTGTAATGATAAAATGTAATGGGAAATGCAATTTACATGGAATGAGGAATTTATATTTGATATTTTTACAATTATATCAGTTTGCTATAAAGCTGTTTACATCCCATACCATTAATTCTTACACTGTGTAATAATGAAAAATAATAAGAGGACAAGCTTTTGCTAATCTAATGAGTGGACAATATGTTATAGGTTTATATGTTTTCAGGTCAGAGCAGCCAACTTTTTATGTCATGGGTGTTATGTGAGAGCTAACCCAGAAGTCGGCCGAAGAAATATTGTTGATGGTAACCGTTATGATGCCATAGAAGGAAATCAAGCTGTTCAAGAAATTGAAGTACCAATTCCTCCACCACTCCCTCCTGGCTCAGTTGTAAGGAATGATATAGATGTATTATCAATCGCCCTGCCGAATTATAGACGTTGTGCTAATACATCTAGGCGATGTTTGTTTGATGGATGTCAGCGAAGTGCGGGTCATTTAGTGCCTACCTTGATTAAATCATCATTGCTGTTGGACTATAAGCTCTATGTGCCTCGAAGTGCTCGAGTGTGTGAAAATCATTTAGTTATTATTAGAGAATACAAGTTTGACAAATAATTTCACAGCAAACCAAATTGAAAGCTTGTTAGACAATAAAAATGAAGAAAATGTAATTGATTTTGAAAACATTGAATCAATGCCGGATCATGTTTGTCACTATTGGACAGGGCGCACTCCACAAGAATTCCTAGAATTGCATAATAGCATACCAATACAGTCCGTTGTTTCCAAAAATTCTAAAACTGCTTTAGCAATGCTTTTAGTTAAATATAGGACCGGTGATAGTGATGCTAGGATTTCTAATCTTTTTAGGATTCCTAAATCCACTCTACAATATAAGATGAGTGTTGTGAGGAAATGTCTGACTAATCACTTTGTGCCATTACATCTTGGGGTTGCTCACATATCTGATGGAGTTTATGAAGTAGAAATAAGTCACCCTGTTTTATTAAGAGGTTGCATTAAATCTAGAAGTGAGTATTATACCTATAACTATAACATCCGCCGAGTCAAGATCAATCTAGGAATGCCATCTTAGGTTATTGGTGTAGCTGAGTAGCAGGAAACCGGACTGTTGGATGTTGTGCGCAACTGCGCATACCATGACAATTCTTTGGTACTTGGGATGGGCGAGATATCAAGGAAACATTGTTCCACCAGCTACATTTTTAGACAATGTTTTGATGACATTAAATGATTAAAATATTGTTCTTTGTTTTATTATTTACTTAATACACAGATAATTATGTTACTTTTTATGCTGTAAAAATAGTTACAAACTATAGATTTTCTCAGATTATAAAAAAACTGTAAAATGATGATATATTAAACACCTGGCACACATATAAACACATTTATTTATATATGATACCTTACCCATAGTGCACAAATCAACTTTTTTAAACCTTCATAACTTTTGTTCACTACTGCTGAACAATATGCACCTTTTTCATTTTGTTTATAGAAGATCAGTGCTATTAAATGACATAGATTTTATATCTGTACTTTCTGGGGTACAAGCCCATACAATTTTTGGCCATGTCCTTTGCTAATTATCTCGAATTCTAAATTTTAAATTATTTGGTTGTTATTTCAACATAAAATCGTTATTTTTGTAATGGATAGCATAGTTGTCTGATGTTTCCTCCCAATGTATTTCGTGTCGAACTGTCGACAAGACAAAAGAACGAATTCCTAACAAAAAATTAAAAAACCCCCGACCCAAAAACCTACCTAAAAAAAGTACGAAATAATAATTTGATTTATTTAACANTTTAAAAAACCCCCGACCCAAAAACCTACCTAAAAAAAGTACGAAATAATAATTTGATTTATTTGACAACCTGTACATAAAAACTAAAACACCGCTAAAAATATTAATAACTAGCTTCCGCCCGCGGCTTCGCCCGCGTGAAATTAGTTTTTGTCAATTCTGGTTCCTTATGTCTAAGAGACTCTTACAGGGGCCAGCCTCACGTTGTGTGCAAAAATATTTTTAAATTACCTATTTTAAAACATTTTTGTACACAACGTTTGCTGTTTTGTTATCATTTGTTAAAATGTGGAGATTGTTTGGACTCGACACTCGCGAGCAGGCCACGTAAAGTTGGCCATGCGAAAAACAGTTTTCTCTAAATGGACACCCGCTACTTTAAGTGTTTGCCCTTGCGCTTTGTTAATGGTCATTGCGAAGGCTGGTTTGAGGGGAAACTGGATTCTTTTAAACTGAAACGGTAAATCTGTAGGGATCATGGGTATGCGTGGAATCAAAACTTCTTCATCTTTCGCTATACCTGTCATTATAATTGCTCTAATAATATTGCGTCCTAGCTGCGTAATTTGCAATCGAGTCCCGTTGCATAGTCTCGGCGCTTCGAGATTTCTCATTAATAAAACTGGAACCCCAACTTTCAGTCTCAGCTTATGAGACGGCACTCCTGACAGCTCTAAAGAGTTTAGAAACTCGGTAGGATAAGACGTCACCTGTTCACTGTCCATGACAATATCTACCGACAAATATTCGACAACATCGCCTTGCACATGTGACATCATTCGTTCATTGATCTGTCCCACGATTTCATTGGTCGGTGCTAATATTGCCCTTTCACACAGCCATTCTCTATTCCTCATGTTATGTTCTAAACCGGGATAGACGTTGTTTTTAAGATCTTCCAAGTTGTGGACAGCATTACAAAATTCTTGATTTAATGTAATCATGCCGTTAGCGTCCGTAGTCATTCGACCTTCACCGATTTTCAATAGAGCAGCTGCATATTGCCCCGATTGCGTATCATTATGTAGTTGTACTCGCATGTTTTTAGTGAGACAAAATTTTTTTACATGGACCCATAATGTAGACGCTTTCAAACATGCATTTATCTCATCTGCTGGAGTGCCTCTAGTAATGACAGGTAGTGTCTGTCGAAAATCACCAGCAAGCAGCACTACCATCCCACCCATTAAACTCGGGTTACTTCTGATATCTTTCAGAGTCCGATTGAGCGCCTCGATCGCTTTTTTATGCGACATTGTGCACTCATCCCACACCAACAGCTTGCATTGCTGTAGCATTCGGCCACGATCGCTGTTTTTTGTTATGTTACAAACTGGAATTTCCNCTATGAGACCTAGGTACCAAGATTCGTGGTCTTATCTTCAATTCAACCCCTATTTCACCCCCACACTGGTAAATATGCTAGAACAAACGATTTTTTGTTTCTTATAACGTGATATTTGACGACCTTGCATACTAACTTTCAACCCTTATTTCACCCCCTAGCTGGTCGAAATTTCAAAAATGCTGGAACAAATGTTTAATGATTTCATATCAAGTGCTTAAATATAAAGTTTCATGGTTTTATCTTTTAAAATTAAAAATTCCCATACAAACTTTCAACCCCTATTTCAACCCCTTCATCCCTTTTTTTTTAATAAAAAGTAGCCTATGTTTTGTCTCAGGGTCTAAAGATTGTCTGTACCAAATTTCATCAAAATCGGTTGCGGGGTTTAAGCGGGAAAGAGTAACAGACAGACAGACAGACAGACAGAGTTACTTTCGCATTTATAATATTAGTTGGGATAATTACAACAAAATATTAGTTAGGAAGAATCTAAGTACCTACCTATTAATATTTCTACAAAGAAAACGTCGCGTCGGGGGGACCGTTTCTAAATATTTTACTACTCATCGTGGTAGCTTTGTTGTAAATACTAAATTTGTTGTTAAATAAATCAAATTATTATTTCGTACTTTTTTTTGGTAGGTTTTTGTGTCGGGGGTTTTTTAAATATCTTATCTTTCATTTGACAACCATTTTGGGCACATTTGTAGAATTTTGGTTCTTCCATCCCCACTTTAACCCACCATAACTCTTAAACGGCTCAATCGATTTTTATAAAACATAGCTAAGAACAGTCTCGATTAAGTCTCCTTTCATCCAAAAAAAATTAAACTGAAATCGGTTCAGTGGTTCGGGCGCTATGATGCCACAGACAGACAGACACACAGACACACAGACAGACAGACACACAGACAAACAGACACGTCAAACTTATAACACCCCTCTTTTGCGTCGGGGGTTAAAAAGAGAAAACCTTGAATATGAGTGACTTACTTTGCCCGAAAACGAGGAAGCTGAGCGTAACCATGGCGATGTAAAGCACACAAACAAGGTCCAGCCAGAAGCCGAATGCTCTGGAGCTGGCGATGAATAAGTACCTGGAAATAAAAAATACTTTGTAAACAGTTTGTAATAAGAAAATTAGGGAAGTTAGCAATTTTAGTGAAAGCAGAGACTGACATTGGAAAAAAGATGTATGAATTTTGCTTGGAATTGCTTCTTAATGTAAATCTTATCAACTATTGTCGAATCAGTAAATCGCAGCAGCCCAACTAATATTATAAAACAGTGAGTTTTCCTTGTTATGCTTTCAAGCTAAAATCCCTGAAACGATTTCGATGTATTTTGATACAGAGATAGATGGAGACAGTTATACTTTTTTTTTGTGTAATTTTATATGATGAACGAGAGGAAAGTCGCAGCCAACAGTGTTAGCAATAAATCTGCTGTGAGCTAGAGATCTACTGACTTCTTAACAATGTATTCGTGGTAATTTTTACCTAGAAAGCCATCCATTCTTGATATTGTGTTCTGTTATGGGAGCACAGCTCTGAGACTATGACTTAACTTACCAAGCAGAACTATGCAGATCCTGATGGTTGTCGAACTCTCGTATGAGCGCCTCCTGCGCACCGAACGCGCGGATAGTCGTGATGCCTTGCAGTGACGCGTTCAGGTGCGAGAAGACTGGACTACGAGCTGTTTAAAAAATAGATAAATGATATAGGTAAAGATAGTTATATACTGGTTGTAATGGCACGATTCTTAAAAACCACGACCTNAGACACGTCAAACTTATAACACCCCTCTTTTGCGTCGGGGGTTAAAAAGAGAAAACCTTGAATATGAGTGACTTACTTTGCCCGAAAACGAGGAAGCTGAGCGTAACCATGGCGATGTAAAGCACACAAACAAGGTCCAGCCAGAAGCCGAATGCTCTGGAGCTGGCGATGAATAAGTACCTGGAAATAAAACATACTTTGTAAACAGTTTTTAATAAGAAAATAAGGGAAGTTAGCAATTTTAGTGAAAGCAGAGACTGAGATTGGAAAAAAGATGTATGAATTTTGCTTGGTATTGCTTCTTAATGTAAATCTTATCAACTATTGTCGAATCAGTAAATCGCAGCAGCCTAACTAATATTATAAAACAGTGAGTTTTCCTTGTTATGCTTTCACGCTAAAATCCCTGAAACGATTTCGATGTATTTTGATACAGAGATAGATGGAGACAGTTATACTTTTTTTTTGTGTAATTTTATATGATGAACGAGAGGGAAGTCGCAGACAACAGTGTTAGCAATAAATCTGCTGTGAGCTAGAGATCTACTGACTTCTTAACAATGTATTCGTGGTCATTTTTACCTAGATAGCCATCCATTCTTGATATTGTGTTCTGTTATGGGAGCACAGCTCTGAGACTATGACTTAACTTACCAAGCAGAACTATGCAGATCCTGATGGTTGTCGAACTCTCGTATGAGCGCCTCCTGCGCACCGAACGCGCGGATAGTCGTGATGCCTTGCAGTGACGCGTTCAGGTGCGAGAAGACTGGACTACGAGCTGTTTAAAAAATAGATAAATGATATAGGTAAAGATAGTTATATACTGGTTGTAATGGCACGATTCTTAAAAACCACGACCTGTTACACAAAAAGGTCACTGAGCTTCGGCGAAAGAGTTTTCCCGCGCACTTTTATGCTTGTTTCTTCCTAAAGTTCAAAGAGCCGAATTAACGTCCGGTTAGTGCAAATTAATGATAAGGTTATGCTCTCTTTCGTGATAGTTGGAGGAAGGTTCCGTGTGTTTAAACTTAATTTTGTGTTTTTAAGGAATACGGAAGAGGATTAGTTAGTATTAAATAGCAACCCGAAGTTATCTGAGGGCTAGTCTTAAGAAATTGGTCGCGTTATGCGTCAGAGATGATTCACTCACACCCTCGAGGCGCTTGATGCTGCACGAGGAGGACAGGTAGAAGATGCGTAGCCCGTAGAACAGGAAGTATTCCGATTAATTCCGATGTTATTCGAGGGTTAGTCTAAAGAAATGGTCGCACTATGCGTCAGAGATGACTCACTCGCACCCTCGAGGCGCTTGATGCTGCACGAGGACAGGTAGAAGATGCGTAGCCCGTAGAACAGGAAGTATTCCGATGTTGTTCGAGGGTTAGTCTAAAGAAATGGTCGCGCTATGCGTCAGAGATGACTCACTCACACCCTCGAGGCGCTTGATGCTGCGCGAGGAGGACAGGTAGAAGATGCGTAGCCCGTAGAACAGGAAGTATTCCGATTAATTCCGATGTTGTTCGAGGGTTAGTCTAAAGAAATGGTCGCGCTATGCGTCAGAGATGACTCACTCACACCCTCGAGGCGCTTGATGCTGCGCGAGGAGGAGATGTAGAAGATGCGCAGCCCGTAGAACACGAAGCCGATGGCCAGCGTCGGCACTAGCAGCCAGTAGTTCACCACGGCCACCACTACCACGATACCGATTAGGGAGAGGCCGATCTGGAGCAAGCATATTTGATTAGCGTCCACCAAACTACTTTTATCCTTTCTGCTAGGTATTTGTCGAAAAAACTTGCAATACACTTAGGTCCACACATCAAAAAAATGGGAGCCACTAAGACAGACCAAAAAATAGATTAACAATAAGAAAGGCAAGGAACAAAAACAAGTTAAGTAATGAGGCATTTAAAAAAAGAAACTAACCTGTAATACATCCAACAGCGCAGATGGCAGAACTTCATCAACTGCTCCCATATCTTTGGAGAATCTATTCAGGATCCGGCCCGAAGGGTTGGTGTGGAAGAACCGCATCGGGGCCCGCGTGATTGACGAGAACATGTTGTTGTGTAGCCGGGTGGAAGCGCGCATGGCCATCGTGAAGAACATGAATGAACGGAGTAGGGAGACCACGACGAGGGCTATCACCATGGCTGGAAGAGAAGAAAGTTTGTAAGAAAAAGTCCAAAAAATCCACTTTGTATAAAAGTCAGCAAACATCTTGGGCGCCCTCTGCGCAGATCGCACCCTCAGACTTGCGTGGAAGCATGGCGCGCTTCTTCGTCAAATGACACTGTACTATCGTTTTGGAAAATATGGAGTAATTCTGGAAGTATTTTTTTCTACGACTACAACGTCCGTTCTCGAGGGTGTGAGGAAGTCAGCTTATAAATCGATGAAAGAATATACTAAAATTCAAAATCTCACCGGTATAGATATAGATGCAATCGTATCGGTGTAGTCCGACGGACTCGAAGTACGTGTTCTTGACCATATTGTCCGTGAAGTTGTTAAGCGCCTGTAGAGCCACCGCGCCGCCCGTCTCGCTGAGCTGCAAGTCCGACTTGTGATTGACCGGGTGAGCCTCTTCGAGAATTACCCTGAAAAAAGGTTCTGTTATTAGTCGACAAAGAAATAGGATGGTAAGTATGGTAGTGTGTATGGTTCATAAAGAGTAATTTGTTTTTCTATTAAACTTATTTACAATAACGCCTACATTAGAAAAAATGTAGGCATTATTGTAAAGTATTTAGAGTAGTGGATTTATTACGTGTAGTGTGTGACATTATTATTTGGCAATATAAGACACTATCACGCTCATCAATGATCACGCTCATCACACAAAGATTTGTCCTGGCTGGGAATCGAACCCACGACCTCCGGCTTAGCAGTCAGGGTCACTAACCACTCGACCAACAGGCCAGTCAAAATGTAGGCGTTATTGTAAAGTATTTAGAGTAGTGGATTTATTACCTGTAGTGTGTGACTTTATTATTTGGCAATATAAGACACTACTGACTGTGCCACGTTTCAATGGCGGTAGAGTAAGCTTTGTTACCAAATTTTCGTAGAGAAGGCGTCAGGGATCGTGTTATACGGACGCTGTCACTTGTGACACTAGCGACCAGTAACATCAGCAGCACGAGGCACGCGTTGCCGGCCGCTCCTAGGTATGTACGTACACGAGTGACATAGTACACACTCACCAGTAACTCGTCCACCAGTCGGACGCAGAGCCGAGCAGCTGCGCCAGCGTGGCGACCAGTAACATCAGCAGCACGAGGCACGCGTTGCCGGCCGCTCCTAGGTATGTACGTACACGAGTGACATAGTACACACTCACCAGTAACTCGTCCACCAGTCGGACGCAGAGCCGAGCAGCTGCGCCAGCGTGGCGACCAGTAACATCAGCAGCACGAGGCACGCGTTGCCGGCCGCTCCTAGGTATGTACGTACACGAGTGACATAGTACACACTCACCAGTAACTCGTCCACCAGTCGGACGCAGAGCCGAGCAGCTGCGCCAGCGTGGCGACCAGTAACATCAGCAGCACGAGGCACGCGTTGCCGGCCGCTCCTAGGTATGTACGTACACGAGTGACATAGTACACACTCACCAGTAACTCGTCCACCAGTCGGACGCAGAGCCGAGCAGCTGCGCCAGCGTGGCGACCAGTAACATCAGCAGCACGAGGCACGCGTTGCCGGCCGCTCCTAGGTATGTACGTACACGAGTGACATAGTACACACTCACCAGTAACTCGTCCACCAGTCGGACGCAGAGCCGAGCAGCTGCGCCAGCGTGGCGACCAGTAACATCAGCAGCACGAGGCACGCGTTGCCGGCCGCTCCTAGGTATGTACGTACACGAGTGACATAGTACACACTCACCAGTAACTCGTCCACCAGTCGGACGCAGAGCCGAGCAGCTGCGCCAGCGTGGCGACCAGTAACATCAGCAGCACGAGGCACGCGTTGCCGGCCGCTCCTAGGTATGTACGTACACGAGTGACATAGTACACACTCACCAGTAACTCGTCCACCAGTCGGACGCAGAGCCGAGCAGCTGCGCCAGCGTGGCGACCAGTAACATCAGCAGCACGAGGCACGCGTTGCCGGCTGCTCTTAAGTACGCTGCGTACACCTTGCATCCTACTGCGCCTGAGGTTCTTGTTTCTGCTTCGCCGGCTGGAGGTGCCGTTGCGGTTAGGTTGTCCACAGAACTCACCTAAAATATAGATAGAAGAAATGATATCAGTACTTATGCGAAATTTTCTTGCCGATCGTAGTTGAAATGTCTACAGTTGCAGGAATGCAGAACGGGCAAACGCATTCAGGATTGAAACGTTACTTGCGCTGAACGTCCCGCATACTGTCTCCGCGCTCAACCATCGACGGTATTGCCAACTTCGTTTTTGCCAAGTGCAAGTTAGTAACACTTGAACAACGAAAACCCCTTACTGCAGCGACAAAAAGGTAACTTTGTTTAGATAAAGAAACTGTAGAAATACTGTTGATCATTGCGGCGGTATCAGCTTATGATCAAAGGAGTTCTTGAAATATGTTTAAACATAGGCTAATCAAACTGTATAGCTAAATGTTGTATAGCTGTAGTTCTAAATGAGAAATATGGTAAGTGTGAATGGTACGTCGACTATGGAGCAAGTTCATATAATTATGATAGACTCACAAAGATTTGATATTCCGTTGTGTTTCAATAGGTTATGGGTTCCATATGTGGGTGATTAAAACAGGGCCCATAACCTGCTAAAACAAGTTGAAATATGATGAATGTAATTGTTACCGAATGTATGCTCATCTGTCGTTTCCGGAAGCTGCCCTGCAGCACGGACTCGGTGTCCGGCTCGGCCGCGCTGGGCTCCGCCGCGGGCTTCTCTTCCTCCGGGTCCCGAGCCAGGAGGGTTGCGAAGTCCAAACCAGACGCGCTGAGCGTGTCGAAGTTACCCGCCGCGGCTATCGCGCCGTTCTTTAAGATTATGATCTGATGGAAGAGTTTTTGTGTTTAAACTAAGATCGTAAAATTATTTTGTTGAAAATTGTGAAGAAAGACGGAGAAGACTGAGAGACAAATCCAGGAGTTCACAAAGCGGGTATGGTCCGAATATTCACCTGGTCGACATCCCTGAGGAACTGCAGCTGGTGCGTGACGAGTATGCGCGTGGTGTTGCGCAGGTACCCGATGAGGCACGACTCGAACAGATGGCGGCCCACGTGCGCGTCCACTGCAGACAGCGGGTCGTCCAGCAGGTAGATGTCGGCGCGCTTGTACACTGCCCGGGCCAGGGAGATGCGGGCGCGTTGACCTGGGAATTAACAAGGCTATTAAAATTCGTGGTAACTCGAGAAAGGAAGTAAAGCCGCGTTTTACCAGCTGGTCTACTCTGTCAACATCTCACCATGAACTTAGGTGAAGTGAACATGAAGTGAGCTGTCAATTATACAAACAAGATGGAATGACAGTTTACTTCATGCTCACAGCAGTATAAGTGCTGTTTAGAATACCACACCATCTTATAGACATCAAGATCGTTCCAGCGACTTTTCCCGCGTGTTAGTCGAAAACTATCCCGCGGGAATAAAAATTATCATAATTGTGTCCTAATCCAGTTCCGTGTTTCAAAGAATTTACAAATCCAGGATTTCGACATTGATATATATCAAACGAGTAGGACGTTCTCATTACGTCATAAGACAGTTAACAAACGTGGGAACCGAGTTAAATCATACCTCCACTAAGACTGACGCCCCTCTCGCCGACGATAGTCTTGTCGCCATGCGGGAACAAAGCGAAGTCCCTGTCGAGAGCGCATCGCCGCACTACTGTGTTGTATCGCGGACGGTCCATCGCCTGACCGAATAGAATGTTCTGACGGACGCTGCCTGCGAACAAAATGGACTTTACATGCTGTTTTGTCCCACTGGCCTGCAAGGCAATGGCCTCCCTTTCTTACTTCCGGCTTTGGAATAGTGTCGACCAATCCTGTCGATAAGCGTGAAGCTGGTCCCAACATCTTCGCCTGGGGCCGGACATTTTCAGGGATCCCGTTATGGTTGCTTTTACTCATGAACCGAAAACCGAAAACTAAAATGGGGCTAGGCCGTAATAAAAGGGAAAGGAACGATTCTTGGTACGCGACTCGCACTTGACCAACGTTTTTTTGTCTCTTTCTTGAGCCTTCAGTCTGCCGCATGCCGAAACATGCGGCAGACTTATAATGCCCAAACCCATTTTAGTTTTGCTGCTTTTTGGGTTGCATGAAATATAATGAAAGATTATATTGTCTGAATGCTCACCTGCAAACAGCCAAGGTTCCTGACTGGCGTAGGAGACATTGCCGCCAACGTGTACCGAGCCCGATATTAACGGCAGTTCTCTCAGTAAGACGTGTAGTAGTGAAGACTTGCCAGCGCCTACTGGACCGATTACTGCTATTATCCTGTTAAACAAAATGCAAGACAATTAGTGAAAGCACAAATTCGTTATTGCGTTACCCATAAACACGCGTTTTGTAGAACCCAATTCCGGCTAGTCAACGGAGGGGTCAAATAAATTTACGGAAGATTCGTGATAGTTTACAACTTGTTCTGATGATTAACCGCTTCACCAAAATTTCTTCAGTTCATACAAGAAGCAGGAGAAAGAATGACCCAATTGTTGGAGTGATCCAAGTGCCCTTGCACCAACACCATTGAATGATCTAATGAATGAAACTGATGCCGCTATAAACGTGCTCACCTAGTGGGCACAAACTGTTTATGGGTCACCATCGACTCGAAATGAAGATGATTTTTTAAAGTTATTTTGTATGAAATACCATAACAAAAAAGAACTCACTTGCCAGGTTTGATCGTCAGTGACAGATCTGTGAGCGTATTCTCGGGATGCGCCACGATCCACTTGGCGGTGGCGTGCTTGAGGCGCACCCCCCGCGCGTCTTGTTCCACCCGGGCGGCCAACTCATGGTCTTCCTCTTCTCCAGATTCCAGTGGAGCAAGTGTCGCATTACCTGCGTTAAAAATTGGGTTGATAATTGCTTGAATTTGTTGCAGTTGTGTTTGTTTGTAGATGTGTGTTAGTAGAACGATGGGAGCGAGTGTCGCGTTAACTGCATTGTTATAGAGGTGTGAATTGCTTGAAAATTTTGGTGTGATGTTATCTTTTGTATTTTGACTAGATTCGCATTACTCTACTTGTAATGAGGGCGTAAATTGATTGAATTGGAGGTTGTCTTTTGTTAATGTAAGGGGGCGTCCATAATCTACGTGAGGTGTTTTTTTAAATTTTCTGTCCCTCCCTTCTGTCTCCCCTGGTGAGATGTCGTGAGATTTTATTCAACCCCCTCCCCCATCCCCCAATCTCACGTGTGATTTTTCAAAATGTGTGGTTTGATGGTCAGTAGATGTATAACGTCGAAGTATAAATGAAATTATTTTCTTTCGAACGAATTAGTGCATGATCTTAATCGTATTACGATTACGCTTAAGATTAAATCTTAAGCATGTACAATCTGGATTAAANTAATTTTCTGTCCCTCCCTTATGTCTCCCCTGGTGAGATGTCGTGAGATTTTATTTATACAATCTGGATTAAATGGACCAAAAGAGTATAATTTTTTTTTGTTTCAATCAGAAAAAAAATTGCGTGATATTCCCCTCCCCCTTAAACATCTCACGTATTTTATGAACGCCGAAGCCTAAGCGTAGTTTAGCTCAAAATATTTTGAGCCTTACGTCGTAAATAGAATGATGAAAATCAAACAGTTGTTACCATTGCCTCTAGCCTCTTCTTCTTTAGTGGGCACAGGCGAGACGGCGCCGTCCTTGGCCTCGGTAGACTCTTCCTTGTCTTCTTTGATGACATCGGCCGACTTCCGAGGCGAGCCCTTGGGTTTGGTGGAAGTCTGTATCTCTGCTAGACCGGGCACTGGCTTGCTTGTGTCTTCGTACAGCATGAAGTTCTGCAACCGCTTTATTGATATCGTTGCTTCTGCTACTTGTGCGATTCCTAGAAACAAATAAGTTACATAGTACAAATTTTGTCAAAACAAACGAAATAATTTACGAAATGTCCAAAATCGATGGTGCTAACTTGTTTGGATGCATAATTTCTTTGGCCTCTTTCCGGCTGCATCATCACACCAGTCCCATACTAACATATTATTACATTGTCTTCCAAGTTATAAGTATCACACATTTCAGCTTAAATGGATTACCAATTTGTAGCCAGATATACATACGAACGAAGCAAGTACTTAATAAGCTTGTAAAAACAGGATTTGGTCTCAGGTAGAATAGAATACTCGTAGCCCTTATCTGTAGCTTGAAATTGGACAAATCTGTACTCCGACAAGAAACAAGTTCAACATTACATTTTCCTTTGATTTTGTATGCTTATGTGACTACTTCATTGAGTCATTGGAGTGCCTTTCAAATAAATAAACTCACCTTGTGGAAAGAACACAGTCATAGTCTGCCTCAGGATATTGTAGAAGCTGGTGACGACGAACACCTGCTTCGCGGTGATCACATTGTAGGTGAGCACATACGCGAGGATGGAGCAGAACAGACAGATCCGCGTCGTGAACATTATGAATGACGTCAGCACACCGCGGATGTACGATGTCGCTCGAATCTGCTTTATTTCTCGCCTGTGGACAAGGAAACAGATTTAACTCCGGTTTGTACAAATAAATTGTCGTCGCGTCACAAATTAAACACTTAATTGTGTTTAATTTATTGATTGATTTCACTTGATTGTGAAGCTTGATTGGCTGTTGGAAATAAGTATAACTAATGACAGAAGCTAACGCGCGTTTGACAATTAGTCGAATCAATTTTGTGATAATTTTGTTCCTGAACCTGCGCTAAAGCGCAGGACTCGGAAATTGTAGTAGAATAAAACACAATTAATACAGTTGTTCTTGGCAATAATTGCAACTTATGATGTAGCAATGCATATTTTCTTCATAAAACAACTTTTAATTATACCCATAAAGCGGTACCTGGTAAATAAAAATATAAAACATTTATTATCCTTTAATCAAAGTTTTACATATTTTATATTACCAATTAAAGAACAGGATAGCAAAAAAAAAACATTCTGGGTTTCGAAAATAAACAAAATTAAAAAAACGAAAAAAAAAACGATGCTTCTGAGTATATTATTTTGACACCACAATAAAAACTGCTTCGACAAAATTTTAGCCCCTTGTATAAGTCATATCAAGTTATTTATTTTAGTGTTTGGTTGCTACTAAGCGGTAATAAGATACCGAATGATACGTTATACTTTTAATTCTTCTGAATTATGAACTCTAGAGAGATCTTAGAAATAAAAACAAACAAAGCAGAGCCCGCATACTGAAATATGACCGCATACTGAAATATGACCGTTTGTCCACACATTAATATGAGGTAGGTACTCGTTATATGGGCAGAGAGATTGTTGCTCCTTTTTTAAAGATCTTTTCAAACGATTTCTTTTCTCACATTTTCGAACTGTAATTTTCTTTTTAGAAATAATAGCAAAAAGACAATGAAGTGCAAGTAAAACTGAATCTTGACTCCCTGACTGTACCCAATCAAAGGTTTCTGGCTGAAAAAGCACTGCCAGGCGGCATCCTTAGCGCCAGGAGCCTGGAGCTGCCTGACGAGTAACAAAGTACGCGTTAAGCAAGCCGCCTGCCAGTGCGTTTTCGACCTAAACGTCGAAAACTTTACACTTACTGTCTCGCTTTGGCGACTAGGTCCGCGAACGGTTTTTCCCAAGTGTACATTTTGATGACCTGTATTCCGGATAAGATCTCGTTCATGAGGCGCACACGCTCGTCCGTCCGAAGCGCAGTTTTTAATCGGAGTACTGATGTGCGCTTACCCAAATAAGCTGTCAAACAAAATAAATATTGGAAACTGTTTACTTATGAATAAACATTAAATTAAAAATTAAATGTTATTGAGTGACTTTGTAAATTTTTAAGATGGAAATATGACTCTTTGGAGGTGATTTTTACTTTTGAAACCGTAATTATTCCATATTTTGCGAAATCCTACAGGGACATACAGATGGACCAAGGTCGTTAAGGAATATTATGCGAGGCAGGCGCCGTCACTCATCATCAACGAATGAAAAATTGGCCAAAGAAACATATTTCTCTTTTATATAGATTTCTTTGTGTCAAAAAGGCATTGCTATATACCTAGAGATTTTGCCTCGTTAAACCTAGGAATTGGCGAGTACCTATGACTCTGCATAAAAAACTGGGAAAGCCCTGTGATGACGCACGACTATTCTCAGACATCTATGACGTAACTCAGCGTATACACTTAAATACACTTTAGATTTAATTTATCGTATGGATAATCATGTATGGGGACGTCCCATAGAAGACAAATAAGATGCACAAACAAATGCCACTTAAATACGTTTGTTTTTGTCACGAGCGAGTCTAACGATGTATTATTCCAATTCGCGTTTACGATTGTAATAAAATTTGTATAATTTCGTCGTTACGACTGTCATACCCGAAGGACTTTCGGATTCAGTGGGCAATAAAGGAATTTGAATTTGAAGAAATGTTTACTAGTTCGGTTAAAATATTTTTGTAAAACACTTTGTCTAATCGAGATTTTATATACAGATTGCTAGAAGCATGCGTAAACTTGCTGGAGTTTTCCTTACAATTTTTCTTCAGCAAACCAAAAACATTAAGTATAAGATAAATTGTTTATGTAATCTCAATGAAATAAAAGTTAAAAACGAAAATACATACTCACATAGATTAGAAATGCTGAAATGTTAATATCTAAGGCACAGTAATCTTTAACTCGACATATCTACCAATTCAACAGTGTTTGAAGAGGGTAAATAAATTTGCCGACGAAAGTTTATACAATTTGACCTATTTCTTGGACGCGTCGTGAACAAGCAATCGCTTGTCTGAGTAGCCCAGTGTATATTGACACTTAAGAGCGACACTGCTTGAAAAGTTACTTTAATTATATTTAAAGTCACCAGTAGACCTTTGCAAGTTGCTTGAAATAATTATAAGTTTAGAAAATCATATCGGTTGTGTTTTATCATCCTTTTATATCAATATGTGAAGTTTCTTCAGTTAATTTAATTAGAACTTGTATTTCAGATTGTGAAATGTATGAATAATCGCTTTTTTTTGTTTCTTACAGGAGAATTTCCTGATTATTATAATCCTAACTAAAATTATATGCGAAAGTGGGTTTAATTGTAATTTATAATTACGTTTTTGTTTGTATAAGTTAATGTCGAGTGTAGTTACTACTCGGCAAACATGCTCCATCATCGACGACATCACCGCTTACGAAGCTATCTACATTAAAAAAAAATCGTACCTTGTAATGGTATGAAAGCCAACATGAACCCGACGCCGACGACAGCCGCCCAGCTGATCTCAACCCACATGAAGTACGTGATGATGACGGTAGCCAGCGGCCCGATCCACAGATAATGTAGGAAGATGATGGCCACGTCGAATCTGTTCACGTCGTTTGAAAGGAGGTTCACTACTTGGCCCACTGTCGTCTCGCCTAGCGCTGTTTTTGATAGCCGCAGTGACTGGAAAGAAAATTTGATTACATAATTAAAGACACATGCTAATTTTATGCAGGGGAAGGTATAAACTACAAAACACCGTGTGAAGCGATTTCCATACTTCTTTTGCTTCATCTACTTTCATACGTCTTGTCAAACACTTGGATGGGAAATCATCAGATGACTTCTCGGCTCTGGGAGGAGCGGAAGGGCGTGTCAGACTCTGAATGACTAAAACCCATCCGTGTTCCTTCTAAAGCCCTTTGCGTTCCAGGGCCGCGGTGACTCTTTCGAACAAACTCCGCAACCCTGGCAGGCTCTGGCCCTAGCGGGCCCCGAAGTTGTCAAACACTTGCATACGTAATTTCACGTAGTATAGTAGCATAATTAATTTACGACATGATCTGCGTGCATAATGATTGTCAAACTAATAAATCGCAGTAGTGGACACATACGCGTGGGACAAAGCCACATAACTTTTTATTATACAACCTGCTGATGAAACCTCTGTAAACATTTCAGGGTGAAAACTTAGCTGAAGTGAACTGTCACAAATCGGTATTGATTGATAGCTCACTTCAAGGCCACTTTAGGATTAAGTCTTATGATTATGACGTTCAGTTCACTTTACCTGTTTCTTTTAGTGGCGAAGTGTTATAGTGTCTAGCTCGGTGGTCCCCAAGCTGAAGACTAGGCCAACCACAAAATGATGTGTCTGCATGACTAAAGGTCAGTGGCCGGTGTAAAGGAAGTTCACGAACAGATGTCCATGTATTTGGAATTATATTATTTACATTTATTATATAAGAATAAGATATTTAAAATGCAAATGAAATCATTTTGGGTAATTCATAGCAGAATTGGAAAGCAATAAAATGCATATTTGCTTAGTGATTAACTGATGAGATATACCGTTTTGTTATTCTTACTGATTTTTTTATGCCTTATTAGCGCATAGTAAAATTGTATTATCAGTTGTATCAAAAGTTGACTATTGTATAATTACATAGCATTAGATAATAATTTGTCTGTTGAAGATTAATGATAATTTGCCTTGACTACATTTTTAATTTTTTTTTCCATTCCTTGCGAATAAAATGTAAAGAACAATACGAAGTAAGTAATGTTTCATGTGAGTAAACTGAGTAATGTCAAGGTGATAATAATTCAATGCTTAGCGAACCGTAAAGATTTCAAGGTGAAGATCGCCCATGTTTAACCGAAACTATTTCCGTCCGTTATATCAGAATCTAAAGAAACTCTCACGGACTATTTAGTCTGCAAAAAATATATACATGCAAACATTCTATCGATATTCTTCGAATATTCCACAACCAATATACTAAAATATCATATCATTTTGAAAATAAAATCGCAACTTTTTTTTTTAGTTCAATTCTGTTGATTCTAAGATTGCGTACGGTTTAATTACACAAACTAACACAACTTCTGTCTTTCAATATTAGCTTAAAACTTAATAGTACTGATAAGTTATCTGCAATGTACATATTTAAAAATTATTGTAACAGATAAAACATGCCGTGAAACAAATAATGATTCAGGACAAAAACAGACGTAAGAGATTACTTTTTCTGTCAATAAACAGCGTTATGATTGCTAGTAAATAATGTCTGGAGTGGACCAAAGATGCAAGACGTTCAGACACGTAAAAATGTAGTCACTTCAAGAACTGGATAACCGCAAGGTTCTCGATAGTGAACGACAAAGGGGAATATTGTCTGAAATACATTAGACTGTTTTGCGATATTTTATTATTATTGGTATGTTAAGTACTTTTGTGGCACGTGATTGTCAAGAAAACTAGTAACACACCGTGAACCTCTTTGTCTTATGCTCCTAGTTTTTTTATGGTTCTGAACCTCCGTAGGGAAAAACGGAACCCTTATAGGATCACTCGGTTGTCTGTATGCCCGTCTGTCATAGCCGATTTTCACCGAATCTACTGGACCGATTCAGTTGAAATTCGGTACTTACACATATGTATTTCTGTAACCCAAATTAGGTCACAAATTGGCTAAAATTCATGAGCACTGGGAGCATACATGTTCTGCTATCCTTGGGATCTGGGGAGGGTGGTTAGTAAATAAATAATTGTATAAAGCTAAAAACTCACCTTCCTATAAATAAGTGAGCAGCAGGCAACCCGGAATTTCATGCCCATGTGCAGGATGGCCATCATGTAAGGATGCACGACGAACACATTGAGCGCCGAGCACAGGACCACCGCGCCGGCGTAGATGTACGCGTCTTCCTTCTTCATAGAGTGCCCGGGGCTGTAGTACTCCACCAGCTTGCCCAGGAACACTGGCTGTGCAATCCTGGTATTGTAATCACACTTATATTGAATTTGCTTTTTGTTGTTGGAACTAAGGTTAATTGCAGATGTCTTCCCCCCAGAGACGCCCTAAGCGTGTAACCACTTAGTTTTAAATATTTTATAAGTCCTGGCTTGAAGGCTTTAATTTCTATTAAGGCCGCCACAGACAAGTCCGATTAAGCAGATGATTTCCTAATAGGTGAGCTGCGAGAGTCTGCTCATAAAACAAAGATACTGCAGACAATGAACACGTGCCAGTCTTGGAGGGTTCACGGGTTTAAGGCCGGATAGCATTTGCTCTATGAAAAGAGGGGGAACTTAAATATGTTCACAATATTTTTTCCCTAAAATTTGCCAGTCACTGTTTCTACACTATTGATATATACGTAATTTCTTTATTACACTATTTTCCGTATAATTTTTAATATATTTAAAATAAATTAAGTGAATTAATGTTTATTATTTTAATGGTTTTAGTAAATTTTCGAATCGAATATAATTTAATAACTTCTAGTTACTTTTAGTAACTTATTTGAAAGTATCTAACACCACCGGTTTAAGACTACTTTTTCTATGTTTATGGTAGGTACATACAAAAAATATATTATACAAAATACTTGGTCAACACAATACCTACCGAGTGCTAAAGTTCGATACGGAAGTAGTTTTAAATTCAAAAGATCAGATAAGAGGTTGATCTCCTAAAAAGATAAGATTAGATCTTCTTAAGTCCCGTCTTACTAATTTTAAGAAGTCCGTGAAATCTCAATCTTAAACTTCCGCCTTTTGGAAACGTCCCTCATCCTAGATTACTTGCTGCCATACAGGTATTAAAAAAAGTTTGCATTATAAAAATAGACAAAAAAATTGATTGCCAATACATAAAAATAATTAAGGAAACTAGAATCCTGAAAGTCTGATAAATTAGTCAGTATGAACTAGTTGCTATTCGATTTAATTTAAATAGCAGTCTCAGTAACAATGTTTTTTGTTAATTTATTTTAACGTGTATTGATATTAATTTCAGAAACAAAATAGGTTTATTTAGGACATCTGAGAGTTATGAATCGAATTCGCGCCAAATCGAACATCCATCATAATTTGTTTCCAATTTAGTGCCAAAAAGAAACGAAATCAATTTTTACTACAAGTTGTTAACATTTACACCTGGTTTCTGGAAAAAAAATATCGACCGGTCACAAAAAGATAACTCGCATTTATTACAATTATTTTCGTTCGAGAAACCGGGCCTTAGTCTGATACGGGAGACTACATCGGATGTAATAGTAGAACAGAAACGTGTAGCTGTTATCTAAACGAATTTACAATTCCTAATAAAATATAATTGTATGTAAGTTCAAATAAATACTGAACTAACACAAAACATGATAGTTTTCCCCCTTACAATAATACAATTGTAGTTTATATAGCGTATTGATTTAGTGAACTGCTTTTAATATCTAAACCTTCTAAAATAGTAGGTACGTGACGCTGACGTAGGTACTGAACAGTTTTTCCTGAAAACAATAATATATTTCCCATACAAAGTAGAAAAATGTATCTATGTTTTTTGTCACGATTTTGAAATATTGTTGCATGTTTTAAGGGAGAAGTTGTTCAGCATAACGAATGCCTTAACGCACCAATTTGGGGGCGTCTCATAACGGGTGCAATTGATGTTGCAAATTAAAATTGCTTTACAGATAGAACAAATTAAAACGCGTTGTCGAAATCTCGCAATGCAACTGTTTGCTAGAAGCTGGAAATACCAGCCTGTTCTCTTGTTAATTGAACAACACTACTCCGTACAAAATCTGTCTATTTCTATTTTTAATTCTTCAGTTACAGGTAGAGAATCAAAGCTTATTAATAATAATTTATTTTATTTCTCTCTCCGCAAAGGTTGGCTTAGAATTAAAACCTTAGGAATAGACAGTTAATGCAGACAAAAGCTCCTTTGCGAGAGACTGGAGTTCGTGCTAGGGAAACCCTGTGTTACGGATCTCCAGGCTCCCAGTGTTTAGGTCATCTTATGGTACATTGCAGAAGTTTAAGGTACATGAACATAAGTATTAAAACAAAAAATTAAAAAAATATGAATTGTTATGTTGTGGTTATGTGTATTGAGGTGCGTGTTCGTGTGTGCAGTGTGGCGTTGTATGTGTGGTGCGTTATGTGTGGGTGTGAAGTGTACTGTGTGGTTTGAGTATAGTCTTAGGGACGTTATTGAGCGAGGAAAGATGTGTGGTTTGTGAGTATGTGTGCGTGCACTGGATCCATCGGTGAGTAAAACGATTAGGATGGAATGAAAAGTAGTTCCTCGGTGGCATCGTAATCCAGCGTTATCAGCCAATTAAATATCTTTTTTTTATAGGACTGTTTAGGAAGGGGTAAATCGACAAAATTTCGTTTAATCTATTATACAGGTAACAGCCGAGAAACATGAAGTGATGCCGTGAAAATTTTCGTATGGAATCGCATTGTCGGACATACTGCGAATTGACGTCGTCTATATTCTAATGCCTTGGGATCGTAAAGAAGCTGGGAATGTTTACGGAGGGTTACATTAAATATAAATAATTGTCGTACCTAACGGTACTGGTACGGTACTGGTGTCCTGACGGACACCAGTAAATTCATACAAGTCTTTAGTTGGATGTAAGTATGGCAAGAAGTGACCCACTTTTAAGACTGCCCTCTGGACACGCTCGAGCTTCAGCAAGGATGTTTTATTAGCTCCACACCATATGGTTATCCAATAGGTAATCAATGATTGACATAGAGCGAGATAATTTTTTGGTTTGCGACATGGTGAAGGTTTTTAAATATAAATATTAATTTAAGAGTTCTTGAGACAAGAATATTAATGTGTGGATGGAAGCTAAGCGCGCTGTCTATTATAACTCCCAGGTACCTAATTGTATCCGTCCTATGCAGGGAGGGACATGAGCAAGAAGTAGAATGTGTGGAAAAACAGTTAAGTGTGTGAGCTTATATTATGACAAGGAAGGGAAGAGCTTTTGATAGAAAAAGAGACATGTTTAGTTTACTTATTAATGGCAGCTCAGAACACTACGCGTCGCTGCGCAGTAGCAATTTATTTGACAGCGGGCGTAAGAGGTGGTGTACTGCGCAGCGAATAGCGAACTTCACAGACGTTATTAAGTTCGACCCGACCAATTTCTACAAACTACATTTACAGCTACAGTAGGTAGTTGTGTAAATATTGTTGGTTTACAATACGGTCTATTCCATCTATCTCATACAAAGTACAAAATCTACGGGAGCTAACTTCGTCTCACTTGTCAGTGCTATTGAAAGTGTTGGCCACCTGATCACGCAGCGACAGTAGACTGGTGTGCATCTCCTGGTGGCCCGACGTCCCGAAGTAGCCTATGAACGAGCCCAACATGCGAGGCTGTTGGATCCTGAAGGAGGAAGGAGAGGTTAGGATGGGAAAGGAGTTATGGTAAATTAGTAGATACTCTGGGAATTTCAGATTATCGAGGCTGTGGGAATTCATGTTTTTCAGACGCTGGGACTTTAACCCGGGGTCATGGGGGTGGAAAAGTGTTACACGGACGTTGGGGTGGGTCTCACAGACCCGTTCATTAGATAACAAATTATCCAATACTTATATATATTAAAGTTAATATTTTGTTCGTGTTCAGTTTTTTAGGTATTTATGTAAATAAATGAAACACAAATATCGTATTACATTATGTTTTAATCATNAGGTCTCACAGACCCGTTCATTAGATAACAAATTATCCAATACTTATATATATTAAAGTTAATATTTTGTTCGTGTTCAGTTTTTAAGGTATTTATGTAAATAAATGAAACACAAATATCGTATTACATTATGTTTTAATCATATTTATTAGAGCTTTAAAAACTTACGTCAAATATCATCAAAAATATTTCTCTTCTACTTAAATGTAATTCTATTATTAATCAACAATCAGTATTAATGTTTTAATGGTACTTTTTTGTAGGAAACAAAATTATCTTTAGAAGAAAAAAACAATTTATCACACAATCATTATTTTTGGTACAGTCAGCACAGAAAGGTACAATATGTTCTAAACAAATAAGTTTGTTGCAACTCTCGCAGGTGTAATTTGTTTTACGGTCTTTCTTGGCTGGATACACTTGGCGCCTTTTGCGAAAATTAGCCTTTTTTGCCGGAGGTTCCCTTGAAGATTCACCAACAAATTTTCCAATTTNTAGTGGATACACTTGGCGCCTTTTGCGAAAATTAGCCTTTTTTGCCGGAGGTTCCCTTGAAGATTCACCAACAAATTTTCCAATTTTTGTCGCAACTCGCATGGAAGCACTGATACATTTTAGCGAAGTTTTAGGTGTTCCGTGACAAGACCCTAGGTTTTTTATAAAAAGCCTTCGATTTGTTTTTGAAAAATTATTAATAATTCTGTTTATTATTAGGCCAGTTTCCATCAACGAACGATTTCTATCCGATAGCGTAGACAGTGGAATGAAATTTTGAGATATCTTGCACTGTGTCACTAAGATTACCAGTAGGTGATCCCGAGATCGATAGACACATCACACATCTCCTGGTCTGACAACACAGAATCAGAGTCAGACTCTTGTAAAATCGAAAGAATACGGTGTCGTTCTGCCTTTTCTCGATTTTTACTAAGTACCTACAAAAAACACAAATAAAATCCATTGAATTATATATCAGCGTTTTTTATAGCAAACAACAACAAAAAAATATATATAAAGGATAAATACACGGATAGTAAATAAAATAACATCTATACAAAATGGCGCGAAATTGTTACACTAACTGCGGGGATGGGTCCCACATACCTCATTCAATTTTGTGCACGTGTAACTCTCACTGCAGCTGCCGCACGACAAACGTATTAACTGCGATGCATAGACCAACTCAACAGCTCCAGCTATTGAGAAGAACAGCAACGTTGCACGCATAGTAACCGAACTAGAAGCGATTTAAAATGTGACGGGTCTCACAGGCCCAACCCCCATGACGCCGAGTTAATTGTGGTTGTTGGAATTTCGGTTTATCGTATGTATCAGAGTGACGGTTTTTAGAGTTTTGAGTATTTAGTTTATTCGAAGTTTTTTGATAGTATACATTTATATACTGTATAATATTGTAACTTAAATGTGATGGAAACAAATTTTTTGAAGATTTTCTATTTAATTACTCCTTTGTTTAGTCGCTTAGTACCAAGTACTTCCGGTTCAAAAACACTTAATCATTTGAAAGTTTGTAAAAAAAATTGTTAATGTGACATTTAGAATAGAGAATTATTAAAAAACTGTCAATTTAACGACAGCTATAACCATTTAGAAAAAAATAAATGATCATAGTATAAAAAGATACATTAAATGGCGATTTAATGTTTCCAAGTCATCGTTTTACATACAAACGTGTGAAATTACGGTTATTAAATCGATGGTTTATGTAATACTTAGCTATTTATTGATACTTAAACTGATAAGCATTATATTGTTACATCAATCGTTGGCGGCCTCTAGCCGTCGATAACCGCACGATTGCTTCAGAATCAGATGCAGTACAAATGTGTGTTATCTTATCATAACAGATTTAAGATAGTGATTGTTTAAACTACTGTGTAATAATAGCTCATAATACGATTACAATTGATGATTGTCGCGATATTGTCAGTCAAATAGCCTCATCATGTCTATCAATAGATAGCATAGGGTTTTGAAGTACTTATGTATTTTTCTATGCCTATGTATATTTTTCGCTCCCCTTGGGGGAGGCCTATGTCCAGCAGTGGACGCCTTTCGGCTGATATGATGATGATTTTCCTATGGGGAGTTATTTTTACCGCGAATAAGTATGTACCTATGTATGTAAACGAAAATCACGAGGAAATAAACAATCACATCGAAACCTGCTTCCCAACCATTCCAGGACGTTTGTGTCTCAAATAAAAAGTGAAAAATAAACGAGTTTCCTTTGTTTTATGTATCTGCAACTCTGTTTGCCTTTTTCACCAGCATTAACAAAAATATCCAATTGTTTTGTTTATATTAATTTGCAGCAAGAAATGTAAATAAAAGGATCAAGATCAATATAATATTCGTGGAAACTTAACTAGGTTGCCGTGTCTGCAGTCCAATCATATTAGATAGAAATTCAAAAGAAGCAAAGTCATGTTGAATGCATTAATCTATTTTACTATCACTTACAGTAAGTGTTTGCTTCTGCAAATACTGCTTGAACAGCTGTGAACTGTACTCAGCATAAGAACCATTTACACATAAATATAATGGGTATTTTTCCTAGACCTAAGTATGTACTTATACACACTTGTACACTACCGGTCCCGACAGACGTTATCCAGACCGAACGTTTGCTTTGTTAAAATTGTCCAAAGAAAAAAAATATGGGTTGGACCACCCTTATCACTTAGGGGTATGAAATAAAGTTTACGTCCTATTCTCAGACCTACTAAATATACAAAAAAAAAATCATAAGAATCGGTCAAGCCGTTTCGGAGGAGTTTGGTTACAAACACTGTGACACGAGAATTTTATACATTAGAAGATAAAAATATTTAGGTCTAGGAAAAGTTCCCCAAGCCGTCTTTTCCCAAGTTCAATGTTGGAGTCGGCTTCCAATGCAACCGGATGCAGCTGCTGCGTACCAGTATTTAACGTGGAGTGACTGCCTATCTGATCCACCACCGATTTTATTATGTTATTTTATTTATGTTATAGGGTAACACGAAACTACTTGGCAAGAATGGTGTCACAGGTTTTTTGGCTTCTGACTCGTAAGTAAGTAAGTAAGTAAATTTTATTTGTTTAAACATGGTGTACATTATACATTGCATGCAAGATAAAAATGTGGTAAGGAAAAGTTCTAACATGTTCAGCCGCACATCGTGGCGTACAAATTGGTAGGAAGAGATGGTGCATAAACCGTGATACTATTCATCATTCAATTCAATTCAATAAACATATTCCTTAGATGCAATTCAATGTCAAAGTAGTCATTAAATAAATTGGTCAATAAAATATGAATTATTATCATTAATATTTCAATTCCACATTACAATTATTCCTATTATTAAAATTCAATTATTACAAATTACAATTACAAAAATAAAAAATACAATAACATGTCAAAAATATTTAACACTGTCATCTCAAAAACGAAGTAAATTGTCCTCTTTCATGAACTCTGCTATACTGTAATATGCTCTTTCAGTTAGTAAGCTCTTCAACCTACTTTTAAGAGCAGATATATTAGATGTTTTCCATGATTTGGGCAATTTATTAAAAATGGTCGGAGCCATGCAAAAGATGCTCTTACGCATAAGAGTTGTTTTAGCGCCGTGAACACGGAGTTTGAAATTATCACGTCTATTCCTAGGGACAGCATCAGACAAACGCTGAAATAAATGAGAATTGGATTTAATGAACATTACTGTTTCCAGGATATATAATGAGGGCAATGTCAATATCTTACGTTCTATAAAATAAGGTTTACAGCTGTCCGTTGTTTGCAGTCTAAACATCGATCTAATGCACCTTTTCTGTGCCCGAAACGCTATTTCATTGTCCATGCTATTCCCCCAAAAGATGACTCCATATCTAAGAATTGATTCGGCTAATCCAAAGTAAGCAGTAATTAGCGCATCTGTGTTGAGAACCACAGCAAGCTGTTTCAGAGCGTAGGCTGCACTACTCAATTTTTTGCTAAGTGCCTCTATTTGAGGTTTCCAATTCAATTTAGAATCTATTATTAGTCCCAGAAATGTTGTTGTGTCAGCTTCATTGATATTTATATTATTAAATTGAATATTAAGATTGTTAATTGTTTGTGTACGTTGTCTAAAGTGCATAACGTTTGTCTTTTTTAAATTAATTATTAAATTATTATCATTTAACCAATTTATAATAGATATTAGTGAATTATTGATGTCATGTTTATATGTGTTTATGTCATTACGAGCTATTGTCAAAGTGCAATCGTCAGCAAAAAGTGTCATCGGTTGTTCAGTTACTTTAGGCAAGTCATTTATATACAAAGTGAACAACGGAGGCCCCAATACACTGCCTTGAGGTACTCCGTATATAACTTCGCGTTCCTCTGATCTTGAAATTTCTTCACGTTTACTTTTTTTATTTATTTTAGTGATTTCTGTAACTTGTTTACGGTTATGAAGATACGATTTAATTAATTCTAAAACGTTCCCTCTAACACCATAGGCTTCAAGTTTCTCTGCCAGGGAATTATAATGGACGCAGTCAAAGGCCTGTGTCATGTCGCAGAATATGGCACAGACTGGTGTTCTCTTATCAACATTTAGCATGACATTATGTAAAAACTCATAAATAGCCAAATTGATACTTTTATTTTTTCGAAATCCCTTTTGTTCGTCACTTAATATATTATATTTTTCTAAATAGGTATTCATTTCACCATATATATTTCTCGAACACCTTTGACAAAACTGGTATAAGCGCGATCGGTCTGTAATTTATCACTAACTCGTGATTATCTTTCTTATATAGCGGTACTTACGGGTACAACGACATTCGGGACCAACGTGCTTCCCGAGCCACGGAAGTATCTCGATATATGTATGGCAAGCGCTAACCTCGTGAGTCAGTTATTAATGAGCCACGAGCTTATACTCCATTATAACGATACTCGTAAGCACTTCAGGTAAAAAAGGCATTAGGTCCGACAAGATTACAGTCCATAACAAGACCCTCGGCCAAAATACGACGAAAGATCAATATAGCTTTGCTACAATAGGCAAAAAAATGGGGGGAGGTAGGAGATAGTCCTTGAAACCTTGACTCACAAACATTACGTAACCCGGGGGGGGTTACGTAATGTTTGTGAGTCCCCCACGTTACAATGTAACGTTGGGCGTTGGGATTCAACAAAAAAACTTCACAGATCGCAAACAAACAACCTGCAACCTCGAAACTAGTTTTCCATATTATTTATTTTCATTTAGATAGCGGTCTCAAAAGTGAACGCCGGAAAAGAGTTGGACATCAGCCAAATTATTAAAAATATGGACTTTCTTACCTACTCAGTGAAAAGATACATAAGTGTATCTTTTTTCCGTAAGAAGCATCTAATTTTAATATAAGTAGTACTTGTTGACAAAGGCTCAGTAGAACTAAATTAATAGCATAGGGAAAACCGCAAACCGCGGCAGATGGATGTGGCGTCTCTTGTTACAGCTGTTGCATTAGTCACACACATTATGACCTGACAATAAGCCGGTACGAAGTACACAGGAAGGAGTATTGATTGTGTACACTGTGGGTTGTGGATTGCATCGACGCCCACACCTCTTGTTGCATAACATGCACAGCATGGGGTCCCAAATCGTGAAGCGTACGGGGGTGCGCTTCACATTTTGGGGGCCACAGAGTGACACTTGTCATGGGTGGCGGTGAAAATGAACGATACCTCTATCTCCAAATATTATAATACAAGTTCGCTGTCTGCCTTTCCGCTTATTGGAGATTACTGCTTCTAAACCAAGCAACGGATTTTAAAGATAAGGTTTTCACTGATGGAAACCGAGGAACAAACCTTCCTTGGTAATCGCTCTTTGTCGTTATGTCGTGGCCATATCGTAGAATTGGTCATTCCATGTGACCGAGGTTAAGGTAAGGTTTGAGGGAACTTAGGGCACCCCGACTCAGATAGGTTATGGGGTGACGGGAGCTAACGCGAGCAAAGCGAGAGAACTTAGCTCCCGTCATACCATTCATGTTAGGTTCCTTTAAACCCTGGAGACAGAAATGGGCTACGTTCTTCGAAGTTAGGATTGAAGTTGCTATTTCATGAAGTGGCCAAATTCTACCACATGGCCATGACACATAGAATTGGCATCCATGCGAGCTGGGGCGAGTCGCTTGTATTTATTAAGATCTTAAGAAGTATTAGAAAAAAAAGGCTTAGAATTTTTCAATTTAACCTATTAGTTTCTTGACGGTACCATTGCGCACATTCGACACGTTACTTATAGTAGAGGATCCCAAGTAAGATCGACCTTCACTCAATTGCTTACCGAATGAAAATGATATTTTATCAAATAAAATATGTTTCTGAACATATTCCAATGAGGTTGCCGTAAAAATATGGTCATGGCTATGGCAATCAAGTGAGTGAAGCGACCTTCACTCACACTTACTTGGGATCTTAGACTATTATAGGTATTTGTAGGTACCGTAACAAGGAACAGAGATGAGCGTTTAAGACTGAACGCGCGCGTAGTCAAAGTTCGGGAACCACAGGCGTAGAGTAATATTATTAGCGTTTAATGTTCAAACAATAGAGATAAGGCAGTAGGTCGCTGTGAATCATTTATTGCGATGCTGAATAAACTGTAAATATTTTGTTATGGTTGATTGTGCAAACAAGGGTTTTACGGCTTCGTGTCTATATTCTTAATATTTGTCTTGAATTAGGGTCGGTGTGAAGAACTACTTAGTGAGTTCAAACATATTATTAACATAAGTTAGTACCAAATAATTTAAATAGAAATCGTAATCTCAAAGAAAAGATGTTTAACCACATGTTTGGACAATAGACTTTAGTATACTAGGGTTAAAGGTCGACAAAAAATGTTAAAACAATCTCTTAACAAAACAAATATTCGACTTTGAACCCGATACCACGTTTTCTCACTCGCCATACAAAGTCCATCCTATGACATAATAAGACATACCTTTGCATAAGTTACTTAGTTTTCCTCGCAAGAAGCTTATCTGGGTAGGTTAGGACTTTTATAACGAATATTTAAGTTGCAAAAGAAAAACTTGTATTTTGTCCTATTTTAACTGAATCTAACGTTCATAAAAAAAAAATGGCTTTGTCAAAAAAGTGTTTTTCCAATTTTTTTTTTTACTTTTTAGTGAGATACATTTTTGAAATCGTCTCCTAGACCCAAATACATGCCTAGAGCCCTTGCTCTTGATATCCCACTTGATAGGTATGAGGGAAAAAAAATTTAAGATAAAATATTGCGTCAACAATCGGCCATTTTAATTTTGATATACCCAGTGTCACTCTCACAATCAAGAAGAATCTAACGACACCTCTTAAGCTAAAATCCATCAAGCCGTTTAGGCTACAGAGCGTGCCATAGAATTGATATACATACATAAACACGATAAACATAACCCTCCTTCTGGCGCAGTCGGATAAATACTTTAAATTCCACTTAAATAAGCAGCGATAAACAATTTGAAGGATTTTACGATTATTTTACAGTGGGTACTTCACGCACAGGACCGGTTGTTGTGGCGACACTTGGGGGAGGCCTATGTCCAGAGTGGACGTCTTTCGGCTGATATGATGATGATGAGGTACGGAAAGGACATCTAGAATACCTATTGTACTTACATGTACTACATATAGTACAACATTTTAATCAGTATTTAAAGTACAAATGTTATTGGTCCTCGTAGAAAACCTATGACGAGGAGCATTCACACAATCACACATACTTACCTACACTGCAAATTTCAATAGACTAACTTGATAGTTTTATTTAGAAACCGGTCAACAGACTTATTGCGAATTTAATGGATGCCATAAAATGAACGCGCTATTCGGTATGTAAGTACCTCGTAACTATTTACTATGCATATAAACATAGTAACGTACCCTTAATTATCGTGTGGTCCCCAAAGTTACTTAGGTGTGGTAAAAGAACACTATTACATAACACAACGTTTAAGCAAAATTCGAACTTATTGTATTAAAATACATAGTAACATCTGGAAAACTCAAATGGCGAAATAAAAGTAGGAGTACGACACCTTTGCCTGACTATTTGAGGAATGCATGCAAGTCATGTTTTCGAGTAATATCTGTGAAAATAAGGCCGATCGTAATTTCAATTGGTCAGTTACTCGTAAATACATATTATGTCTCATCCAATGTTTAAAGGAAGTAAAATGTACCTACGAACTACATGGCAGCACGCATAATGAGTGAGTCAATGAATATAAAACTCTTGACAGTGTAGTATTGTACTACTGAAGATTTCAGTTGCCAAATATATGCCAGCTACAGTTTTTTCATGAGGAACGAAAGATCGTTTGATTTGTGTTTGCTTTACGTCTAGTTTACTTCTAGAGTAAAATATTATTTCTATTCTAATTATTTTTCAGAATTTGTGCTATATGAAATAAAAATTCTTATGAGGTCGATCGGAGTAATCAATCATGTCACCTGACCCTTATTACTGTACTGATACACGGCAGAAAAATATAGAAAAAAAAATGGTGTAGGAATTTCATACATTTTCCATTCNCCTTATGAGGTCGATCGGAGTAATCAATCATGTCACCTGACCCTTATTACTGATACACGGCAGAAAAATATAGAAAAAAAAATGGTGTAGGAATTTCATACATTTTCCATTCAACTGATATTATTTCTACGTGAATAGTATATGGGTTAATACAATGTGAAAAACTCAAAATAGACAATGATTGAATAACATTAAATATCATTATTTTATAAATACTCGTTCTTTTCTGCAGACATGGAACGTCAAGAAAAGCATTGTACTGGTAGGGTACTGTGTGACGAAATAAAACGTATCGATCAATGGGAAATTGGCAAGTATCGTGCGTTTCATATTACGGCGGCGAGCATACGTAATAGTGGACATCTTCAGTTATTTATAGCTTAATTTATTTTTATAAATGTACTGAGAGCTGGTTACTTAGTTGTACCTATGTAGAATACGCATGACAAAACTTTAAAGTAAAAAATATATGGGAGACACGGGTTAATGTTTCCCTCCAAACACACTGTGCTGTGATAAGTAAATTGATAGGTCAAAATATTAAAATTTCAGAATTCCATATAGTTTGTGCAATAGGTAAAGTTCAGTCAAAACAAAAGCAGATTAAGTACAAGTTTATCGAAGTATCGAGACGAATCCACTAACGGTCGAAGGATTAATGACCTGTTTGGCTCGCGTCTTTCGTCGGCTCGTGACGGACGTGTAAGCTGTTAGATAATACCGACACTGCACGGCCGAGGTCACAAGCAAATAACGGTGACGTATAAAGGCTATGTTGTTTGCCAGTAGCCTGTATTTTGAGCACTTGTTTAACGAGAAATGTATATTCATGCTTAACCTTAAACTATAACTAAACGAAGAATTAAGCAGTATTAATTTTTTTGATAGAAGGCGCCGTTGAGGCCCGCCCAGAAAGAGCTTGCGAGATTAATTAGACCACGTACCGAGTACCATGAGCTAGCCCGAGCCAGCTCTCGGGACGGTACGGGAGAAGAATATCTGGAAGGACTTGGGGAGACCTTTCCTAGCAGTGGGGCAATAATGGCTGTTAAAAAGATGAGACACGCTCAATAATTAAAATGAGGTGTTTCCCCAGAAATCAGGACACGTTGTGTCGAACCATTATCTATTATGTTAATTATACGCAATAAAAGCTTTATAGATGTTCGATAACCCTGTCATCGCTTTTAATTCGATCGAGAAATAATCAGATAGTATTTTGGTAACTGTAGAGTTGTGGGCATTTCCAAGACATGAAATGTACCCCACACTTATTGTTGCATATAATGATGAGTCCAATCTATTTGCACAACATAGTCGGTCAATAACAGCGATGGCGAGAAACATACACGTGTTTATAAAACAAGGTGATGTAATGAGAGCTTCAAAGATTGATCATATAAAAAAGAAATCGTACATTTAAAGATTGATAAAAAACTGGCATTTTATATTTTTAATAACTTTGTAATCTGTCGCTACGCTTGTAATTTTATGACGTTCTCACACTTAAATCAGCTGGAAAAGGATATAAGCTGAAGAATTTATAGCATGTATTTATTAGTTTTTCAGTCCTTTGCATAACATTGGTATCATTCATTGGTTAACAACAAAGTAATTACGGCTCTTTGACACACTAAAGAATGTAACAATATCACCGAGCCTTCGCTAAAGAGCGATGTTGACATCACTTCATGTATCGCTTTTTGACAACCTAATTAACATTGATTAGGTTGTCATGACAACACAATAGCAAGCCAATGTCGTACTACCATACAACTCGTCTAACAGCTGAATATTTTTCTTATTAATTTATCACTCTGTTTACGTGTTTGCCTCCATTACTCCGTAAAGTAATAGCTGGTAATTCTTTTAATGGCCGTCCTCGTACCTGTCCATCATTATCATGTGTGTAATACAATCTTCAACGAGAAATTGGAAGCTAATTTAATGAGATACTCAAGCACTTTTCGCGACATCAATCAAATCAAGGGCTTTAGACTTTGACGTTCTAATTACTTCAGTAAATTTCACTTTAATAAACAGGTGTATAATGGACTTCATTATTACCTATTTTATTATTATACTACCTATAAAATTATTTTCTGTAAAAATTCCATGGCATTTCATTTATTTTATTTATCCATAGGTTCACCACTGTGCATAAGATTTTTTTAGTACCCTGAGTGAATAAAAAATATTATAAACTTGCTACCATCAATGTCCTCTAAAAAGATCGTTTACAAAGCAACACGCGATCGACCGTGTTTCAGATCGCCTTTAAATTGCCAAAACAAATAGTATGAGTGACTAGCACACTATAGACGATTGTTGAATTTTTACGTCACCGTGGCGACGGACGAGTATAGAACGGGCCTCGACATATTAGTGCTAGGCGGGGCATTTCCTAGTACTTATGATCAATGATGCAATTGATAATAATCGACGTCACGTGAACATCAGTCATGCATGTTAAAATTCAAATTAGCTATCTTGAAGTACTTGTACGTACAGTTAAAATAAACGTACATTTTTGACATTTCCTCAATACATTGTAGGATAGAGTTTATTTAAATTATTATGCAATTCAGATCTGCCAAAAAAAAAATCTTGGTACTTCATTTTTGGGTTTTATGACTTTTTTGCAAGTCAGGAAAATCACGATTTCAATTTTAATTTGAAATCGAGCAACACAGGACATGCGATGGCACAACTGGTACAAGACACGAATGACTATCTACTCGCAGCAACGATTTTTCGTTTAATTTAACCAAACCTTACAACTTACAATTTTATAAGACTGAGCACCCCAATCATATAGTCCTATTATAAGAATTTCATATGATTCTGTCTTCATGCCACGATTCTCAAATGAAAATGTCACGTTTTCTTAGATATCACGAAAAATACTACTGTGTTTTCGTGATGGCCCTTTTATTTTATAAATGTGAACTTCTAAATACCTAGTGAGGAGACCTTGAGTAACAGGAAAAATGATTTTGGAAAATCCACCTGATGATCTGTCATTTCCCAAACCATTGAATGGGTGTTAATTTTTTAACATATCAATGAGTTGCGGTAGTCAGATGACAATGCGGAAAAGAGTTAGCTTCACATTAAAGTTGTGAAGGCTATTGAGTATCGAGGACTTATCACTTGATACAATGCACCATTTAAGTTGTGCAACAATCTCGCAACCGGAATCGCGAATACGGGGCCTAATATTTTAATAAAGCGTGATAACCAAGCCCGTCAAAACGACCATGGTTACAGAACTACTAATACGCTACACAAGTTGCTTTTTGAATACTAATATCTATTTATGAATACCACCTTGGCCTAGTCAAAAAACGACGTTTGTCGTGAATCTTTTCGTGCCGGTCTTCATTTCTGTGGCCTCAGTGCCTTTTTTTAACCCCCGACGCAAAAGCAACTGGGTGTTTTTGTGTATGTGTGTGAGGGTGTGTTTGTGAGTGTGTTTCTGTGGCATCGTAGCTCTCGAACGGATGAACCAATTTTGATTTTGTTTTTTTTTTGTTTGAAAGGTGAATAAGTCGGGAGTGTTCTTAGCTATGTTTGATGAAAATCAGTCCAAGATGGCCGCCGCCTAAAAATGGCGGATTACATATTTCTTCACAACTCCCTCAATATGGGTATCAAATGAAAGAGCTTGTCTAGTAGAATACTATACACTGACAAATTTCAAATCCAAGATGGCCGCTACCACAAAATGGCGAATTACCTATATTTTTTCACAACTGCCTCAATATTTTATTGCATTGAAGTTGTCTACTTTTATCAAAATTGTAATTCTACTATTATTATTTACATATTTATTGCACAATTAATGTCTCTGATCTGATTTGGTTTTGTAGCTTTAGTTAGCTTTATAGTACTTATTTTATTTATTTCAAAATGTTTGATAATTTTGGTAATGATCGTTTAGTGCCAACCACTGATCTTTAAACATGTTTTATCTGCGGATAATGCAGTGGACTGCAACATTACTACTGTAAGTTTGTTAAAATTATGTGTTAGGTATATATGTTGTAGTTGTTTATTATCCCTTAATAAATAAAATAAAAATATGGGGGAATCAAATGAAAGGGCTTGACTAGTAGAATAATGTACACTATATTGAAAGGGAATGAAGAATATTAACCAACGAAATGAAAATAAAAAGGTTTGTATGTATGTCATGTATACTAATATTATTTGTCTGATCAATGCCCTAGATTGATGAGGAAAGTGGAGTGATGACTGGTACCTAGGACCTAATGAATTATTTTTCATTTAGCTTTTAGTACATTGGTTAATTAAGTTTAAAAAGCATAAAATAAATTGTAATTGTAATAAATTTGCGGTCTCCCGAGGCGAAGACGTTTGGCCCAAAGAATCGTACCTATGCTAAAAGGATACATATATGTATTTTTTTTACTTTTTAAATTTTTTTTTGTCGGGGTTTTTAAAAAAAAAATATTATTTATAAGTACTCAAATTAACGTAAACGTACACTCGTGTCAATAGTTTTCCGTTAGTGTCACCAGACAGCACTTATCCAGTTTCAACGGTCCTCAGTCATGTTTTCAGTGTTTTTCGAGGGGTACTTTCAGCGTCGACAGTCACGCAAATATATTGCGTTTACATTCATAGACAGATCATAAGGTCTCAGATACGAGTATGACACCAAAAAATCACAACACTTTCAGTGTCAATACTCTTTCAACATTTTCACCTTATTTATCATAGAATATTACTAATATTATTTCACAAAAACATGTGATTCATAGTGCTAATCAATCTTAAATATAAACAAATAGGTACTACTCCTATTATTACGATTATAATGTTTTGTGAAGGCACGTTACGTACAGGGCTGTTTGTCGTTCTTCAGTGACTCGACAAAAAATTTATGGTGACTCAGAGAATCTGGGTCGTATCATTGAGGATACTGTTGCAAGTTTCAAGGCTTCCTTTTGCTAATTTCAACTCACAATTTATCCTGCTTATAGAGATTTTTTCGTCGGAATGGTGTGAGTTACCGATGTATCGCATGTATTACGAACACATAGTTTCTTGCTTAACTCATATTTTTTACATTGTGTATCATATGAAGAGTGAACACAACGGTTATGTTATGGGTAGAAATTGTCGCTTACCCTATGAGCTCGAAATAAACTTCTAATTTAGTCCAATGTAGGTAAAGACTGCTAGGCGCCTCTGATAAAATAGGTACTAGGGTGCCAAGGGATTATTGTTCGTTCTAGGCTGGCACGTACAATAAGCCAACGTTTTGAAATGAAGAAAAATCCGGCCAAAACGCTATATTCAGGCTTGCACACAGAATTTCAGTAAAGGATCCATGGTGAGAAATTTTACCAGACGTGTATAAATAACCCTGCATAACAAAACACACATACGTAATAGACGATAACATATACACATTCATTTTTACATCGGTATTTAAAGTACCTATGCTTACACTTCTGTAATTACAATATGCTTTCTTTGCAGGCTATAGCGTGAGAAGAGTACATCGAACAAGTAGATACTTATTTTTGGCGCAAAATGCTATATATTGATCGTGTTTCTTATCTTATCACTGTTACACCTCCTGTGCATTACAGGCAAACCAACATGAGCCCATAACATAACTATGCTATTAATAGACATCACTGAAACAACATAACAGTTTATTTTTATAGAGATTCTATGCGTCCTTGACCAAATTTTGTTTCGGCATGTGAATATTCCGGTTTGGCTCTGCTGTTCAATTATACACATGTATATTGATCAGACAGTTAATGTTCGGGCGTTGTACGGGTTTGCTCAGTTTGACTTTTAAGGGTTTCGTTCGGTGGAGAGAGAAAGCGAATGTATTACTGTTAAGACGATCAAAAGGATGATATTTTTGGCTGTTTTTACAATTTTTCCTGCATTGGTGCCAATCTTTAATTCAGGTATCCTTGATATCTCTACAAGTCTTTTATTGAAATGCAAAACCCATTATCCATTTATTTTAATTACCAGATTGACCCTCAAGATTTAGAAAAAGCAAAAACTAAGTATTATTACCTACTACGAAAGAAAAAGCGTAATTGGCAGCTATTCAGTTCAATCGATCCTGCTCTTCAAGGAAAGGCCATACCGGTGAGCCATAAATGGTTTATCTACTGATAAACGATGACCTAGCATATAGGTATGTGCATAACTTAGTGTCCTGTATCCTGTTTAACCAAATAGTCTGGAAGAAATCACCACGACAATAATACTATTGATGATAAAAAGTATAAACAATATATGGTCAACACTGATCTGCATGGTCCTCATATAACATATTGTGAATGTGAGAAACATGTAGATCGCAATATTAGGGGTTCAGTTTTATGCGGCCTACCCAAATGTCCTTACTTTGGTATTGTTCGTCAAATCGTTGAGCTCCTTANGAACATGTAGATCGCAATATTAGGGGTTCAGTTTAAGTTTTATGCGGCCTACCCAAATGTCCTTACTTTGGTATTGTTCGTCAAATCGTTGAGCTCCTTAAAGTTTTAAGTTTAGGCTACACGATAACTGCCGGACGTTTACAGAATCGACCGGCAGTTATCGTGTAGCTCAAACTTAAATCTTTTACTTTACTTTAACTTTTATTTCATCCACCATTTACGAAAATTTAAATGAGCAATATTTTTCATTAAAAATCTGAAAAGCTGGTATAAATTATGAGTTAGTGAATAAAATATTATGATATCCCGAGCCCAACTTGCTTCACTCACGACACCTGAACATACAATTTGCTTCAAATATGTGCAGAACGTTCATATTACCAATTAACAATAAATATGTATTGATTTTGAAAACTGTTTATTTAATTTGAACTCAACTTATCATTTTTTATATTAAAAATATATACAACCCATTCTTATTAATTAAATTATATCCATCCTTATTAATTAAATTGCTCTTATTGTCATTGCATTAGTATTAATTACAAGGTGTATCTACATATTTTGCAAAAAAAAGTTTTTTAACGTTTGCAGAGGTGTAACTCAATGGTAACTTCGTTAATAACTATCGTTCATAATCTAATACCTTTAAACGAGAAATTCTTGTATTTATATATAATATTATCTGAATCTCGGAAACGGCTCCAAAGATTTTCATGACATTTAATATTCAGGGGGTTTTGGGGGCGATTAATCGATCAAGCTAAGTTTAATTTTTAGAAAACGTTAACAAAATATAAAAACGAGCAAAGCTCGGTCATCCAGGTACTAGGAATTAAATGAGGCAAAAGACGGCCAAATATTTAAGAACTTTCTTCCTAGAAATTTTATTTAAGAAAGTTTTTTTTTTGTTATTAGTATTTTGCTCATAGCCAAAGTATGGGATTTGACGTTACGCCCTTTGTAGCGAAAATCGTTGATATGATTCGACCAGTACGATTGTATGGACTTTAAAAGAGACTTTGACCTCTAGATTGTTTCGGTGTTACTTCCCAGGGTAGTCAGCTAGGAAACACCGGCCTCATCTAGTTTAAAATTACCCAAAAAGATTGACGTGTAAAAGTGTTATGTTACCTACATACAAAATAAATATCATTTATCAGAACAATACTGCAAGGGTTCGTTTGAGTTGGCTTGGGGATATCTTGAAGGATTTGTAGAAAGACTTNATACAAAATAAATATCATTTATCATAACAATACTGCAAGGGTTCGTTTGAGTTGGCTTGGGGATATCTTGAAGGATTTGTAGAAAGACTTTTGCCTAGCAGAGGGGCAGGATAGGCTAAAAATAATTATCATCGTCATACCTTATTCCGCACTCCATAATTAGAAGAACAAATCCATACAGCATACATCTGGCCGCATATGCTCTTAATATCACTCGTAACAGGCTCGGTTTTCTCTTCCCTCCTGCTCGTTGGACCTCTTCGTCCCATAGTCTTGCGAATTTGTCACCTAATGGTCCTGGGAATAGAATACATTATTATTAGTGCGTTTCTCATTGATGCTCCTGAGAAGCTATTAGAAGTAGTAGAAGTACACACAAATGCCTGAGCGAGTAGCGGTAGCGACTGGAATCTTGAGGTTTATAACATTCTAATTGCGTAACGCAATAGCTTGGTACGATGCCTCGATAAGATGCATGTTTTCAATGTTTTGAACATTAAATCTTGCCTCTGTCAGTATTCCTCTTGAATGTGGCTTTCATATTCAAAAAGAATTTTCCAAATCCGACTTAAGCTCCAGATATTAGCGCGTGCAAACAAACAAACTCTTCAGCTTTATTATATTAGTTTAGATTTCCAGGAATTCTGTTTTCGATACCTTACCGAAGATTTTTCTACCTTCTAAAGTCGGAAAAAATCAAAACAAAATCTAGAATAGCCTGGACATGCCTAATCATCTTGAACAAAGTGATCTTGTCTATAACACGCGCCGTTCGATAAGTGGCATCATTTATATTGCAACATGAGCGACCCAAGTACTTTGTGTGCATAGCATTTCTCAATTGCATAAAATCAACGGCATATTATTTACTACAGGCTCTGACCTTTGTACAACGACCTTAGTCATTGGATTTGCACCTTTACAACTTTAGACTTTGAAAAATATAGAGATTTGTTTAATTCAAAATTTAGGGTTCCGTAGTCAACAAGGAACCCTTATAGTTTCGCCATTTCCGTCCGTAGTCTGTCCCGGCCGCGGTTTAGCTCAGAGACGCTTAGCACTAGATAGTGTGAATTTGGTATGGGTATGCATATTATTCACGCCGACAAAGTGGTAAAATAAAACCTTGAAAAAAAATCTTTTCGGGTAGGTAAAAGTAGCGATGATTTTTTTTATACCGTCTATCCCATGGTGTGGGGTGTCGTTTGGTAGGTTATTTAAAAACATTAAAGGTGTGCGAAAACGAGATTTTGGCAGACAGTCAGACATGGCGAAACTATAAGGGTTCCTTGTTGACTACGGAACCCTAAAGAAGACGTTTTTTGTACTGGAGCCCCCTTTAATATATAATTTATTTTTACTAAAAATTGTTATTATAGCGGCAATAGAAATACACACGCTGTGAAAATTTCAACTGCCTACCTATTACGGTTCTTGAGATACAGCGCGCTGACAGAAGAACGGACGGACGGACAGCGGAGGCTTAGTAATAGGGTTACGTTGGTTACCCTTTGGGTACGGAACCATAAAAAATATTCGACGGTGTAAATAACCAGAAAGAAAAATATCTCTTACACAATCTCGGGGTAGAGTGATTTCAAAAATTCCTAAAAATATACTCTACTGTGACTAAAGTTTGAAAAACCTACTGATTCCATAGTTTTAATATCCTAGGTATTCATTTCCGTTTGTGTAGTTTAGTGCTTCTTTGAAGATNTTATTCGACGGTGTAAATAACCAGAAAGAAAAATATCTCCATTATAACTATATTCCATAGTTTTAATATCCTAGGTATTCATTTCCGTTTGTGTAGTTTAGTGCTTCTTTGAAGATTTGAGTTAGATTAGTGTATCAAATTAGGACCTAGCCTAGCTTTATGTACTCTCGGTATGTTGTACAAGTAAACATTAAAATTGTAATACGGAGATTAAACTTGGATTCAAACAGTTAGTATTACTGTTTCAATGACCATTTTTTTCTTATCAGTTCATTAACACGACATTCTGGTTTTTGTCAAGGACAATTTCGCAATTTATTTGTATTTCCAGATTACGACTTATTATGTTCAAAAGTTATTGTAAATAAACAAACTGAGATCAGATGCAATAAATTGGACATTGAACGTTACAATGCGTCATCGCATGGCGTACAAATGTTCAATAATCTGCTTCATTACGAATTATGATAAATTCATCTGCCTAGCCTTTTCCAACTATATTGGGGTCGGCTTTCAGTCAAACCGGATTCAGCTGAATTCTAGTATTTTACGTGGAACAATTGCCTATCTGACCACCACAATCCAGTAACTGGGTAACACGGTATTTCTTGGTTAGACTGGTGTCAAATTTTTCTGCTGACCATCCGTAAAGACTGCCAGAGATCTCCAAATGACATCCGAGATCAACGGCTTAAAATGCCTTCCGATCCACGGAGGGGTCTAGGTATGCTAAGATGGTCACCCATCCACAGACCGACTTCGGCAATCGTTGCTTAACCTTGAAAATCGACCCGTGCGGCTTTCATTATTAAGCTACGAGCTCCTCACGAATTGTGATACATTGATGCTGTTAATTTTAAACCTTGTACCAGAAAAATCTGACCAGTCTTTCCAAAGGATATCCCTAGTAACTGAGTCGTGGAGATCGGATAATCGCTGCATTTAAATGACTGGTATTCAGCTGCATCTAGATAGACTGGAAGCCAACCAAAACATTTGTGGAAAATCTAGGCAGATTGAATAATACCTAGAACCTAACATTCTTGAAACATGAAGTTCATTATGATCACGACATTCATTAAAAAAAAATGTCATTTGAATCAAGAGGAAGTATTTGATAGATATTTCCGGAATGTTGTTCAATTCTGTTTTCTGCGGTTTTCCCTGACAGTATCAACAAGCTACAGTTCTGGTATCTGGTATTTAAGCCACATTTAGCAGTGCATTATTTTTTACATTTATAAGCAGTCGTACTTCCCAGATGAGCATGAAAATGAAATGAAAAAAAAAAAATGTATTGATATTGACAATAAATAAGTAAGTCTCGCCATCGCACTATTTCTTCGCGCTCAGGTAAATGCGTGATGACACTGACAAAAAAGAACTGGACAAATGCGGGTCTAACTCGTGCATCGAGGGTTCCGTACAAACTCGTATGCGGATAAAACGCGGGAATCGATTCTCGATTTCTCTACACTTATATATTATATAATAATTATAAAGAGGAAAAAATTGTATTTTTGTATGTGTGTGTACGTTTGAAATGAATAAACTCAAAAACTACTGTGCCGATTTCAAAAATTCTTTCACCATTGGTAAGCTACATTATCAGCGAACATAGGCTATATTTTATCCCCGTATTCCCACGGGAACGGGAACTACGCGGGTGAAACCGAGTGACGTCCGCTAGTTCATAATATACTACTGCAATTGAACCACTTTTCTCCGAGTATATATTACCTACTGGAGTTCTTAAACTATGAAAACGGCGAGCAATCTCCGACGAAAAGATAAGTATGAATGCAGGACCAACTCGACCGTATTTTCTTAATGCGTTGACTTAGAAGCTTTATTTTAGAACTTAAGGGACCGCAGTTCTACGTATTTGATACTAATTTTAACTTGATACCTCCACGCGTTCTTGAGAACAAGGTTTTTGACAGACATAGAGACGGATGGGCTACGTGATCCAAGTTCTATATTTTCCTTTTGATGTACAGAACCCCAAAAACATTAATTTGGCTTTTATATCCATGCATAAAGTCAATGCTCTCATCGATCGTATCGCGTCTTACCATCGTGTTTTTTTTTATTGTCAAGGTTCATCGATATCGTCAACTTAGAATTAACTTAGCCTTGTTGTAAATCTAAACTATTATTATAAGGAGGAAAGATTTATTTGTTTGTTACGATTTGGCTCAAAAACTACTCAACCGATTTTAAAAATACTTTCGCAATTACAAAGCTACGTTATTAACTTAAACCATAGGCTATATTTTATTTTGTAATAAAATAGAGTTCCCTACGAAAATTGCAATAATGTAACCCAAAGTAGCAAAATTTTGCGTAATAAATTCATTATTTGGCGTGCGCTGATGAAAACTATTGATGATACATAACAATAATGTACTACATGATTAAAGTATTAATTATTACCTATTAAAAAGTCCGCGGAGTCACAATGGCCGCTTTTTAAACGACTTCAAAAAAGGAGGAGATTCTCAATTCGACAGTATGTTTTTTGTTTTTGTTTTTATGTTTGTTGTGCCAATTATTATGAATTGATTTTGATGATTCTTTTTTTATTCGAAAGCCTATACTGAGGTGGTCTCATTGGCGCCAAGTCAGAATCTGATGGACCCCAGGGAAATCTAGGGCAACCATCAAATTTTTAAGGCACAAACAATGTTTTTCATATACTTTCTAACACAATTCAGATAATTGTGACTAGTAATTAATCAACATCTCCTCTTGCTGAGCTGATAATGGAAGGTATAAGTCAGGATCTGATGCTGGGGTTCCAGGAAAAATGTTTTTTCAGCAATATTTTCGCCAATTGTTAGCCGATTTGGATGATTATTTTTTGTTTGGAGGAGTAGTATTCCAAACTGGTCCCGTTTCAATTTGGTGAAGATCCGATGAAGAACATCGGAGTTAGGCAACGGAACTCTTCAATAAATGATAGCAAATCTCCCGGGATTGGTGAAATCGCATGTCTGCTTATTATTTACACCAGTTCATAATATGACATCACGCCGGTACGCTGCACTGTAAAGAGCTACGCAGATGCAAACCAGTCAACCTGATTTAACATGTATTTGGGGTTATCTATTTGGGCATAACTTTATTGTTTATTAACCGATATTGATGATTCATTTTGCGCTGGGTTTAGTTATAGCTATATTGCATTAGCGTTCGTGAACTTTTAAAATAAACCAGTGACCTCCTTAACTTTAAATCAATGAAATCTAGTAAAGTGTCATATTTTTAGGTTTATGTAAATCCCAAAGCAAAGTCGATATTTAACTATGAGCTGGTCTGGACTTGGACTGCGAAGGCACACAAAGTAGCTCCTTAACGGCAAATAGAGCAGCCACTCATTATGAGAATGTCAATTTAGCTGTGGGGTCATATATGTGTATCACACCACTAAAAAGTGGAAAATAAACAACTGGCTTCCAAATAAAAAACACTACAAAGTTTAAAATAACTTAATTTTATATTTATGGTTGTTTTGTCCAAATTATTCAATCAAAACCCGGGTGGAATGGAATAGTGGTGATTTCGGTATCATGATATTAATAGTTATCCTTTAAATGATTTAATAATTAAGGTTCATTATGTACATGTAAATTACACTTTAGATTATTGAAATCGAACCTTTCGTTTAAAAGTTACGACGGGTATAAAAATGCTCTAAGTAAGAAAAATGTTGCGGTTAGAGCGAACTGGGGAGAATCCAAATAAAGTTAAAACACGGTATTAATGATTTCGATAAAAAAATAAGAATAACAAATGTTTGGATATCTCGAAAATAAACCCCTAAAGGGGCGAAACGCAGTGATGAAGTTTTTAGGGGAGGAAATTATTGCTTGGTTCAATTTACGTGGAAAATGGTATAAACAAACTAATAGCGAGATAATTGGAACAGATCTCACGATTTTTGCATAATCANATTTTATTATATAGAAAATGGTATAAACAAACTAATAGCGAGATAATTGGAACAGATCTCACGATTTTTGCATAATCAACGCCTAACGGGGTGAACAGTTGCGCTGATCCTGAGACCATAGCAGCAGAAATGGCTGGGTAATTAACGAAAATCGTTGTGCTTAATTTTTTCAAAACTAACCTTTAAAAGGGGAAGTTTGTGGAGTACCTAAACTACCGGACAAAGTGCTAGTTCTAAGTATAAAGTTTGTGTCAAACCTACACTTATCAATGATTAGCTTCCGCCCGTGATTTTGCTTGCATATACATGTATACAAAATAGCCTATGTGTTATTCCAGGATGTGCACTATATGAGTGCCAAATTTCATCCGAACCCGTTCAGCTGTTTTTCTTGATTGTTGCACAAACATACAAACTTTCATATTTGTAATACTAGTGGTAGAAAATTTTGAAAACAAAAATCCATCCGAGCGAAGCCACCCCGGCTTCGCCCGGATGGATTTTTGTTTTCAAAATTTTCTTTCATAAGAACCTTCTCCTGACAATAACAAACACAACAAAGAAAGAATTAGCGAAATTGGTCCAGCCGTTCACGCGTGATGCCGTGACCAAGGGAAATAGGGATTCATTTTTATATATAGAGATAGACGATAAAAAACGATGCGGAAATTGCTTAATAAATAGCTAAGTACTAACTATTACATATGTATTTAGTTAGTTATTCAACGAGTTGTTACCAAGAAATTAATATACCCATTATATTTATTAACGTTGATTGATACATTTATTTTATTAACTAAAGAAGAAATAAATCACAACACATACCACACGATTACGGTAAACTCAATGTGACATGTAAACTTATGGTTCACTCTGTATTGTTTTANTATTGATACATTTATTTTATTAACTAAAGAAGAAATAAATAAAAGCTTGTAAAAACAGGGTAATGTGTAAGTACTGTGTAGGAATTCCGTAGTTCTATAAGTTTTATTCAAATACTGAGGGTAGAAGTAGAATTTGCTACCAACATTTTGCCTCAACTAAATCTTGTTATCATGTGCAATTGGTTTGCCAACTCAGTTCAATAAAGCTTGTTAAAGTGAATTATTGTTGTTGAACTGTATCCCACGTCGCCTCTGTGGATGATTCACAACATATACCACACGATTACGGTAAACTCAATGTGACATGTAAACTTATGGTTCACTCTGTATTGTTTTAATCCGGGAGATAGAGTGAAGAATGAAAATTAGATTTTAGACCGACAACCCTAAAACACAAGGGCTGTGATCGACATCAGTAGTGTAGTGTTGCACCTAGGCTTTGATTTGGCGTAGTAAGATCAACGTAAATCTGTCGATAGCGTCGATTGACGATCAATATATTGGGCGCGCAGCCGGGTAAAATAGTGTTAGGGTTTCGAGATACGATAGACGCAGGCAGATACGGGTGATAACATGTTACTTGGGGAGACGTCAATGACTAGCAGAAGACAACAGTAGGTCGAGTTGACGCTTATTTCTNATACGGGTGATAACTTGTTACTTGGGGAGACGTCAATGACTAGCAGAAGACAACAGTAGGTCGAGTTGACGCTTATTTCTAAAATCTGTTTGAGAAAAACGACTATATAGGTAATATCTTTATATATATATATATAATTCTTCTGTGCGTGTGTATGTCATTGAACTCCTCCTAAACGGCTGAACCGATTTTGATTAAATTTTTTGTGTGTTCCAGTGGTTTCGAGAATGGTTTAGATTCACAATTGGATCCGATAGGCGGCGCTGCAACCGATTTCTGTAATTTTTCGTCATACACAAAGCAAACGTTCGGACAGGACAACGTCTGTCGGGTCGCTAGTCATTTTCATAAAAATCTGGCTTCGATTCAAGTTGATTATGATGTTGCTATGAGGTAGTGCTAAATTTTTTGGACATTCAAAACAATGATAAAGTATTTTTTTTATTATTTACTGTAGCTTATAAATTGCTTCTTTCAAACCTGCTTGCTCGCCCAAACTCGTTACACAGGCTGAGAATTATCTAAATGCATGGAGCAAAAAACTGTCTTGAACTTGAATACGTAATCGTAGAGCGGCAGGTAATGTGTGAAATTTGTCATCTTTTCTCAATTGTAACGTTTGGCGAAGAAAAAAGTTTAAATTTTGAATTAAGAACTAAGGATTTTTGATCGCATGTTGACCTACATGAAAAAACGGTTACCTGATCCTTAAAGTGCGTGCGCGTTAAATACCATGGTTTTATTTTCGGTACGTCAGTACGGGCTAGTAGGTACTGACTACCTGTAAGGAGGTCTGACTTTTAAGAAAAAAGAAAAAATAGGCCTCAAAAGGAGACAATTAAATAAGAGTTCAATTGATGGCCCACTGGTATCGTAGTTTGTGTGTAACAGAGTTAGGTACGCTTTCAAGAGTGATGCATGAGAATAATCACGATGCTTCCTAGCTATAGATTTACGGTGTTATGCATTAGTTTTCCGCGCGGTCTGTAAGCAACTCACAACAACACAATGTGAACAAGCTCGTGACTTTTAACTTTTCAGGGAAACCATAATTTGCAAATAAAAAACTTCTTGACAAAAAAATACAACCGACTTCCAGACAACAAAAACACTACAAAGTAAAATAACTTTAATTTTGGAAGTTGGTGTTTTTGTTTGTTTCTTCGTTTTTAACACCACACATACAGTAAGTTCTTTTTTTTGTGGTACCTACCCATCACCTAACATCAGACACCACTGTAAAGTCACAAAAAAGCAAA
>NDFZ01004034.1:0-15397 GCA_002192655.3 Mamestra configurata
TGATGTCACATTCGCTACTTTTAACATTTGGTAAAGAAAATCTAATACATTTAGTTTTTTCTTCAGCAGTCTTATAATTTGTAGACTTTGATCTTTCGAGAAACGTTTTGATCTTCAATTTTTCTTCATCAGATAATATTATTAATGAGAGTAAGAATAATTTACCCAGTGATAAAGTCATCGTACCTAAAATTTTTTTGGTGAACAAAAGTTCGTAGGATAGGTACTCAAAAAGGGGCTTACTTATGAGATTAAAAACAACTAGAACAAGAAAATTAATAAGAAAACGATCCCCTCAATACAAATTGTTATACTTAAATTGTACCAACAAGTGCTATACATCGGCCGGCCGCGTAATTCCATTAATGTTTCGAATACATCACTAGAGGCACTTCCCTCACTCCCTCCATCTTGGATTTACGGGCAGAGCCAGATGAAAGGGCTAGGTCGCCGTTCTACCTCGTTTATTAGCACAGTTATATAACTACAAAGATTTATTGTGTTTCCTACAAGTTTTTCCTTATTTCTTTGAGATGTGGCCTTATCAAATTTCTTGTTTACGTTATTTGTATTGTCGTCAGGTAATGTAGTTTGCTCGTAAAACATCTTCAATTTCTTCGAGGTTGTTGTTGGACACAATATTCGTCGTGTCAGCCTCTTACTGACTAAAACCCATCCGTGTTCCTTCTAAAGCCCTTTGCGTTCCAGGGCCGCGGTAACTCTTTCGAACAAAGTCCGCAACCTGGCTTGTAAGCTTACAACATGAATACCAAATGTTTTTAGTACCGATAGTAATTTACAGAATTATTAAAAAAAAAAAACAAATCAGAGGGGGGGGGATTCTACAATATTTAAGTAACGTTCAAAAATTAGTAGAAATTGGTCCTGAGGTAATTAGTTATACTGATAAGCAAATTCAAATTCTCCACAAACAAATCAAAAATCTGCTTGTAACTAACTACTAATTGCTTTTTTTATTGAATCGGTTCATTCATTTCTAAAAATAAGCTCTTACGAGTTTGTATGTAATACCGTGAAAGGTCTACGACGGTATTACATACAAACTCGTAAGAGCTTATTTTTCTATCGTGTTACTTAGCCTAGGTTGTGGAACTCAGATAGGCAATCGCTTAATTTAAATTAAATTAACTCGTATTTAGCTGCATCCGGCTAGCCTGCAAGCCAATGAAAAGGCACGACCAATGATGATAGTGTAGCGGCATCAATGCCTCTACATGAATAACTAAGAAGCGAAATTTGTAAAGCAACAAAAGGAACCTCAACGCTATCTATCCTGTCAGCGATGGACTATCAACAAAATCCTGCATCGCGCAAGCAAAGTTCTCCGTGCGATTTGAACGTATACAACAGTCCGAATATCAACTTTCGGACATTTGCCCACCGGACACAACAACCGTTCGGTCGGAGGATCCTCCGTTTTCAAAAGAGGTTTGCGGGACTTTACTCTCTGTACCGCATCCTCCATAATAGTCTGTATAGTAGGTAGTGTTACCCTTCTTGGGTAAAAAACAACCTATGTTGCTATGGTAAATAAAAAGCTCATGGTTTATATTCAAACAGCTACTTAAAGATTCTGCCCTAGAAATTGCTATGAATTTAAAAGTATTTAGTTCTAATTTTGATCGAATAATTACTTAAGAATTTAAATCAATCAATTAATCAATCAATCTTTATTTGTGAACTATACTAAATTGGTTTACAAATATATTATTTATTTCTTAGTAATAAGTCTAAATCTATACACTATAAAGTGAAGTTCAAGTTAATAATGTCAAATAAATGTATTATTCATAAAATTATCAATTAATTATTATTTATTTTTTACTTTATAAAATTTTACATGCATGTCAATGGTAAATTATATTAAAGGGGTATGTCAAATTTTATCATATTGTAAAAAATGTCAATTAAATGTATGTATAATGAATAAATAACTAATCAATTTATAATTCATTTGTACATGCATGTCTATGGTAAATTATATTAAAGGGCTGGTAATGTCATATTTTATCATTTAAAAATTCTTATCTATTAGAAATAAATACAATTTACTTTTGAATATGCGGACATTATCTTCACTCCTTATACATTTTGGTAATTTATTATAGACCTATTATAAATGTTTAATTGTAGTCATGAAGTATATCTTGAAAACTTGTTTGAGACAAGTCTTCAAGATATACCTACTGCTGTTGCTCCAAAATATTCAGAATGTGTCTAGAAGACAAACCTAAAATAAAAAGTTGTTATAGCCACATAATTCACCGCAATGTTTTCTTTACATAGTTCATTTAACCTTTTTTGAATAACAAAGTCAAAATTAATTATCTGAGTATAATTAACTTAATGTAGATATATGTATGAGTGTTTTGTACGCCTGTGTTGTGTTTAACTTAAATTAATCTTTTCTGTATCAAAAACTCTTACAAGAACTAAAATTCTCTTAATTTAAATTTATTTCGAGTTGTCTGCCAAACAATAAATGAGACTTAAGCAACTGGTCTCATTTGTTCCATTTAGAAAAATAATTTGCTCACTTTTACATTTTCGCTGAAGCAAGAATATGTTATTGTCGTAATCATCGAAGAAGAACGGCAATTTAAAACATATTTAGCATAAAAATAGACGTTACAGAGCGCACGAAGACGAAATAACGAGGAGTCCCCTCTCCCCATTCTTGAGAACCCCTCACATAAAAATGGAATTATTTTTGACAGGTCCCAACCTTATTTTCGAAATCGATGACGTCGCACCGAAGATCTATTCAAATTCAATAATCTTGAAAATGTAAATTGATTTAGCGTTGAATTGTTCGTTCAATATTGACAACAAACAAAGAATAAACGTAATATTTTTCTGTTTCATTTTTCAACTAAGCGACGGCACTATAATCTTCTTATCCGACCTTTTCTTTGTTTTGAAGTATTCTAGGGTTCGTGTTCGATAAAGGCTTTGTACGAATAAGGGCCACGGGTTGATAATCTATATCAGTTTGTGTGCGACCAAAGGGATCGTTAATATATATTACATATACCTTCAATATGTATTAACTTTCATGTTTCAGTGTGTGCGTTTTTTTCGAACAAGGAAAATGTGACGGTATCGATTTTGAAACATGATATGCATTTTTAAGGTGGCTCCTTATAAGAGGCTTTGGACTCATTACTTTACCGAAAAGGGAATATTTCAGAATTCATTAGACGCCACGCGTTGAATTTAATGATTTATTTTTTAACGACGTGCGCCGTCTTTGAAAACAAGCTGGTTGTTGTTTATTAAACATGAAATAGGGAGGCATGTTTTCTTTGTTTGAAGTTGAAGTATGGAAACAACGGCTGCCAAGATAATAATATAAGGAAAATAACTTACAAAATTGTATTCATTTGTTAATTACAAGCATTGAATGACAACGTCAAAACATTATTCAAAAAACGAAGTGCGTAAAATTTAATTAACTAAATAAAACGCGACAGCATTTTTTAGTCTCGCGACGCGGAAATAGATTTTAAAACAGCAATACTCGCGGTGGCCTGTCGAATGAATGATGCTGCAATGATACCCATCTCGTGATTTCCCTCCAGAGAAGCCATCAAGTTTGAAGTAAATCTGCGATATCTCTTGTAATGTCTCCCTTGGCGTACCAACCGAACTCGCTGACCGTAAAATTGTAAAAACTACCATAAATCTTTGCCTTTTACTTCGTTTTTTGGCGAAGGGAAATCAAGTGGAGGTGGCCACGCAAAATAGATGTATATCGTTTTGCAGTTGGTTTTGGGGATAAATTGTTGGCAGTGAAATATTTGCTGCAGGTACGACCCTCATCTTGGGACAAAGTCGTTGGTATTTTTTTAGGTTTCATAATTAAAACAAATCTTTTTGATGTCCTTTTAGAGCTGAATCCATCAACAAGCAAATATGAATTAGTTATAGAGTTAAAAATACTTCCTATTACCTTACACCGTTTCTTAAGAATAGTGATGATTGACTATGATACCAAAATAAACAAAACACGTCGAAGCCGTCTTCCCGGAAGTATTGACAGATGGATCCTTAAAGGATCACAAAAGTGTAGTGTACGTATGGGCAACGTACGGCCCGCGGGCGGGATTTGGCCCGCCTCGGTTTTTGAAACAGCCCGCGACATTTGAAATGAATTACAGCTACAAACTTGCAGTCAAAATTTGAAGACGAGAAGAAGTGAGATACAAACAACTGAGAGCGTTCGCGAGAAGAATTGTTTGCGTTTTTGGTACATATAAATGCGAACATTCTTCTCTATAATGAAGATTATTAAGTCGAAATGCTGTACGAGACTAATGCGGGCCATACATGTTCAAGTTTTTGATCAAACAGGATGGTTCAAACTTTTTGATCAAAATAGCATGAATGTCCGTGGGTAAATTTAATAAAAAAATTGTTGTTTATTGGCATGAAGAAATACGGAATTTCGTATTTCTATTAGATCAAACAGTTTGCACCAGCCTGTTTGATCAAATTACTTGAACATGTACGCCTCTGTACAACTGGAATTCGTCCAGATATTGATAAACCGGTTTCTGAAGTTCAAACACAAATAATTATCACATTAACTATTACTCTTAAAATAACTTCATAAGTAACCTAATAAATAGATAAAATAAGCTTTTTATATTTCTGCTGAGGCCCGCGACTGCATTCATTATAGTAAAGTGTGGCACGCGACTTGCCAAATGCTGCCCATGTCTGGTGTAGTGTAATGACATTGTTTTGTTTTTCTTTTAAATATGGCTTAATAATAGTAATAAAATTTCTACACAAATAAAAAAATAACACTTATAAATAAAACCCTATTTACGCGCCTCCGATTTAAGTGAAGTGCGTGCTTTAATCATATTATCAGTGTTGCCATAAGGGCTTAGTTAAATTGGAAACTAAAATCTATAAACAAGCCATTTTAATATGAAAATGCCTATTATTTATAAATTACGATTTCAGGGATTCATTTCAAGTCTGACTGAATTTTAATTAAATTTAGACTAGATTAAGCTTGATTACAATTCAGAAAAACTGAATGATTAAGATTCCAGAAAGATCTAATGAATTTCTGGTATTCTATTACAATTTCTTCTAACTCGGGCAGTTTTTTTCAGGCCGTCTGGTTTTGTCAGCTTATCGAACCATGCCTAGAAGTTTTATAAATTCGTTACAACAAGTCATTAGATAAATAGGTCGAAATTGTCACCCTAATTAAATTTTATTATAAAATTTGGGCACTGTCGGTTATTATCGGTATAATATTAGTTTACCGTTACATCACAAAGTCCTAAAAATCTTTAAGACTCTGTCCCTAAAATGTTCTAATAAAACGGGAAATAATAAATTTCTTTTTGAGAATAAATAATAACGAACTTCAAAGTTACACAATTTTCCAATAAACTAAATAATGCAGGTGCGAAGGAATCAAAGCGCCAAACTTGGCCATTATTGCCTCTGCCAGGCTAAATTAGCCGTTTGATGCCTCAAGCTAAGTTAATTACGCTTTTAGCGCTTCAACTTTTATTATTTTGTGCAGCTTTTTAATTGTTTCCTTTAGAAAGGTTAACGAGTAACTTTACCGTCGCATTGATCTGGTCGTTACCCTTTCTACCTTACTGTTTTAACATTTTGGTACTATTGGTTTCGAAATGAATTTCTTGCTAGGTGTTGTGCGTTTATTTATTTGTTTTTTATTTATTTATGTATTTATTTATTTAATAAGCCACTTACAGGTATGCACAACTTTCTTAGAGCGAGTGGTTCATTGTAATTATTAAAAATGGTTTAAACAAAAATAGTNATAAGCCACTTACAGGTATGCACAACTTTCTTAGAGCGAGTGGTTCATTGTAATAATTAAAAATGGTTTAAACAAAAATAGTGAAAAATAATTAACATTAACAAATTGAGACTTAATAAGATTTAAATAGTTGAATTATAAAATTAAANGACTTAATAAGATTTAATTAGTTGAATTATAAAATTAAAAATGAATATTAAATTACAAAACTTTTGCGTTTACTTAATACTTGAGAAAGCAATCGCTTGGCAAATAAAATATAGTGATTTCAGTAGCTGTCATCCTTTTATAACTGGTCGATGTGGTGACACTTGATGGAACCCATGTCCTGTTGTGGACGTCTTGTGGATGGAATGATGATGACGAAAAGATAATCTGTAATACATCGATAAATCAGAGTTATTTTATGTACAAGTGAATAATTTTATCACATCCTTAATCCGTATTTACTCTTTTATATTGACCTTTGTAATCCTTCAAAAAGTACCCTCAAAACAATACAATCCGAAACCTAAACCCTGGTCCCAAAATTCGGGACATCTGCAGCCTCTAACTTCGCAGTTGACTTTACTATTTGTATTAGTCTGTGACCACACACCCGCACCGTGCTAACTTGCTGTTAGCAGACTAGCTCACTGACTTATCTACTTACGAGTTGGCTAAGTCTAAATTAGCTTACAGCGTAGCCACAGCGTACAGATAGGTAGCCCTTGTACGATTACTTATGGATGTACGGTTGATTTTGAGGGGGACGGTCCTTGAATTATTGTATTCGATTGTTGCACCTACTGATTATTTTTAGTCTACTTATACTGTAGACTGATACTGTTCAATAAAAAAAGATTAATTCGTGTATCTAAATTCTGATTTTTCAGAAGTCTTAATCAAGGTGAAGTTTGAAATAAGACTTTTTTAGACTGTATACTCATTTCGTGTATTTTTTTGGGTTGAAACCCTAAATAATTTCAAACGGTAACCGTGTTGATGAGTGAGTGAACTAATATGGTTATGGAAGTCAGGTAGGCAGTCGCTCCATATGAAATACTGGTAATTAACCGCAACCAGTAAGACTAGAACCCGCACCACAACTTACATGTACAGTCAACAAAGCTATTTGGTATGCAGGCAGCTAACTTGCAACTACTTTTAAACAATATTGTGAGTGTGCTGAGTAGACAATAATTGTACAGTACACTCGTTAGTATCTCATAGGCTCAAAAAGTTATAATACACACATTAGAAATAAATATGTGCAGTGCAGAGGAAAGAATAATATTTTTGCCTGTATACCATATAACTTTGCAGACTGTATGTAGCTTGTGAAAGCCTAGGCAGAAATGATAATGGTGTTTAGGTATTTTATTATGAAGACTAAAACATAGGTAACACACAAACATATATAAAATAGGATATCAATACGGTATTGATTTCAATGTTTTGACTGGCCTGTTGGTCGAGTGGTTAGTGATCCTGACTGCTAAACCGGAGGTCGTGGGTTCGATTTATACCCAGGACAAATCTTTGTGTGACGAGCATGATCATTTGTTCTGTATCGGGTATAATTTGTCTATAATATGCATGTATTTAGAAATATATAAGTATGTTTATCAGTTGTCTGGTTGCCTAGAGCCTGTGCGGCTCTACCTAGTTTGGGATCGGATGATCGTGTGTGAGTTGTCCGAAGATATTATTATTATTAATGTTTGTTTTGACATTACAGAAATGAAGGATGTTTGACAGCTAAAATATGAACCAGATTCCATATCAGAGCAATCATGTATATTTTTGTTTAATGATCAAGTGATTTGTCATTGAATGATTCAGACCACTATTTAGTGAAAACTAAATTGAAATCTGTTGCATGGAGAAGAATTAAACTGAGAAACAGACAAATTGGTAGCGACTTTTTATACTATTTAGAGATAACTTGTGGGTGGTTCTACTACCATACCACCGTTACATGATTGTTTATCATTTAGATTCATTGTTTTTAAAATGATTTTGAATTGGAAGTAGAACTTTCTCTTTCTGAAATCAAATTTAAACCAAATTATCGAAAACGACCACAACCTGGCAAAAAGCAACGCACAGATTCCCAATAACAAAGACGACAAAAGCGGTTAACAGACATCGCAATTGAAAGTTGCTCAATCACTTCGAATATTAGTTGTGCGGGCAACTTTTTAATGAAACCAGGGCTCAACCGAAAAATACTTCAAACCTCAAACACGCAAAGCAGAACTACGAGACTGGAATAATGTTTGGGACAGAAAAAGTTTACGCTTTGAACTCTACCGAGGGTAAGTGTTTTGCATTTCGACCCACGCAGCCTGCATACCAATGCGTAAAAGGATTGATGTTTGCAATGCTACAGAAAAAAAATATCCAATCTTTACCTAACTAGTGGCTGTGAGTGACTCTGACATGTTTGTGTTGGAGTAGATTTACTTTTTATGCTGGGGCTTTTATGCACGTGTGCGTTAACGTAATGTGACGTAACGTTCATATGGTTATGCAATCAAAGGAGAGGTTGAGAAATTGTAGTAACTATTGGCGGTTAATTTATAAAATATTATTTCAGCTATATTTACTGGCTTCAAAGTACAGGATAAGCTGTAGGGTGAAAGAATCTTATTAAGATATTTTGTGACCGCAGTTATTATCCAACTACGTGGATGCAGTCATAAAATATGGGCAGCATTATGAACTCTGATTTTATGTCTACACCTATTCCACAGACACTGTGAAAATATAGCATATAGTAGATTCTTTATGACGATACGTAAAGAAAAAGGAGCTATTATTAAAGAAGCAGGAAACGAAAGTTTGAGGCAACTTTTATAGGGAGATCTAAGGCTTAAGATATCTTTGAAAAAAACTTTCTTGCTACGTCCGATAAAATGTTTCGTACGCGTGTAATCCCTAAAAATTCTGCGTGATTTGTCTCCACCGCGATAAAGAAAAGGTCTTCCAAAGTTTTCGGATGCCCTTAACTCTTATCTTGTTTCAAGATTTGATGGAAAATTCGGTTTATCACCATGGTTGCTTAGGTATTTGTTAGAATGTGCTTTGCAGTTACGTGGTTTGCAGTCAAAGTAAAACCTGCAACATGGAGCTGAAGAATATAGCTAACACTATGTTTTGGAGCTTTATTTCATTTTATGTACAGTGAAAGACATTTATTTTACATTTACATTAATTACTATTTATTGTGAATCGTTTGTCAAAACCAGAGGTGCCTAATTTGTTTTTCCTCAAGGATTAACATTATATTTGAAAAAAACCCGTCTTAAAAACAATATTTCCATCCAGTTCTCTTTACTTTATTTCACCGACAATATTCCTTTTTTCGTAAATTTCACGTCCGTACAAACTAATCAGGGCCCGAGATTTCGACAGAATGTAAAACAATGGCTGAAAATTATCCCTCGTAGAGAACGTCTTAAAACTCATTTTCAAAGACAGTCTTTTAAATTACGTCATAAAATATTAGAGGGACTTTGTGCTTGAATAAAGCCTGTGAAATAATTAAGGAAGTGTAATAAGGCGTTTCCATTTGCATAACAAATTCGTAAAGGTGTTTTTGGAAAAATAGCGCTGTAAATCCTTTGACAAATCAACCGTTTTCTGAGAGATTATTATTTTTTACACCCTCTTCCTACAAGGGAGAAGATAATATCGGTATTCCGTAAATTGGTACATAGTTACTTACATAAGGAAAGTGTAGAGGTAACTGTGATTGATGTTACCCATTTCACTGGAACTGAATAATAATGTCTGATATCATTTTTTACACAACTACGTGCAGTAAAAACATGTCAATAAATTTCAACCTTTTTCATCGCGAACCCGTCTGAAAAAATAAGCGTTACTTACTACTTTCAACCCCTCAAAAGATATGATATTTTTCTTACAAAACAGCGTTAAAAATATACAATGTTTTTCGCTACCAAGGCGATGCACTTTACCCATCATTATTTTAAAAGCAGCCAGCTTTGGAGGAGGCGCGAGTGTTTCGGACTCCCCCTTTACACGTGTCGGTTGATTGATTCGGTGCTCGAGATACCGTCCTTTAGATACAGGATGCTCTATTGTTGCCTTGAAGTATTAATGTGGCTATAGATCGCGCATACGGAAGTCCGTGTCAGTATAGATAGGGGATTGAGTAATGGCCGTATTTCACGGGTGGCGGCTGACTGACTTTTGAGCGAACGATAATATTGGTGGATATTTTAATGTAAATTAATACGATGCTTTTGCGTTTTCATAGTTATTGGTGTGCGATTTATATTAATGTATGTACTTTTGTAATATGTTCATTCAGTTGGCGGAGTTTTTAGTTTAACTGGCAATAGTTTAAGTAGCAGCAACCCCAGTATATCTTGCTTTTGTCCAAAAAATATACAGATTTTCGTTTCAAGCATTGTTTGCTCTAACAGAGCAAACATCGTCGATTTGATTTATTACGCCTTAATTTTGGAAAACACCATAAACCTTGCTCCATCAAAAAAAATATTGAAGAAACAATGATTTACAGCTTAGTATTTTAAGGTTATATAGTCTTTTATGTCAAAAACTACATCCATACCTCGTCACATCACTACCCCTAAGCCGCTATAATGTTGCAGTGTCGTGTTGTCCGAAGAGCCCTGTGTGCCCCGAGTGTCTTGTCCGTGAAGTTGACAAATGCCGTTGGCACGCTAGGTGTTTGCCCACGCCCCTTGATGTAAGGACGCGACGCCAACGCTATCAGATATATATCCCGGAGTAAGATGCTGGGGCGCTGGTATTAGAAATTGTGTGATGGAGTTAGAAGATTTTCTGTAGGTTAGAAATAATAACCTAGCAACGATAAGTTCATGTTCTTCGTACACAAGGGTATTGGCGGGTTGGTCAAGAAAAAACATAATTAAATACATTTTATAGTACTTTAGATATTCTTTAATTATTCATTTAATTTTAACTTTTAGTACAATATAAAACTAGTACACAGGGATACATCTCAAACCTACAAACATTTGTATGTTAAATAGTTCGAGGCTAACGACGATAAGGCTGCTCATTTGCACTGTTTTAAGGCAAATTAGCTACCAACAGTAGCTGAAACGTCTTGTTGTAAAGGCAAACATGACATTTCAGCTACTGTTGGTAGCTAATTTGACAGTTGGTCAAAGGTAGATACGTTACTGAGACCGGTTAGACACTATAACACACAAATGAGTACTTTACAAGTCATTCGAGGAACTTGAAAAAATAACGTGCAAGTTGTATTGTTTTAGGCGACCACGTGGAGTTGGTAGTTAATATTGGATAACAGTTTAATACGAGTTAGGCAGTAGACTAATTCGCAAGCTGAAGAATACAACACCAGATTTAAAAAATAAAATAACTGGTGTGTTAATTACAAAGTGAAAGTAATCTCCTTACTTAGGTTTTTGTATATTTGCTTGTTTCTAAAGATAACACGGCGAAACAGTAACTTCAAAAAAAATAAAAGATAATACAACTAAATCTTATACCTAGTCGACGTAGATCTAATTTCCAAGGTTTTGTAATAAGATGAGACGTTTAAGATATCCTCATAGGAATGAAATATTTCTTCGTTCGAAAAAAAGCTTAAAAACTGATCGAGCACAAATTACAGTGATTGATTTACGAGGTACCTACCCCTGAAAGGAAATAAATTATTACCGGAGAATTTTTCTAAGATAAAAGATTTTAAATTATAGAAAGTAAAGCTATCAAGTCAAGCTAAAGATTGGTGTGCCTACGGTCTTTTCTTGACAAATTAATGATTGTAAGATGTAGGCACCTACTTACCTATTCATTTTGTTTTACCGGTTGTTGGAAGAATTATTTGGTATATAAGGTTTCCTTTGTACATTTTTTACTCGTATAACACAAAATACTAATCACTTAACAGCCAAAAATTAACGCAACCTTGTGGGACAGAATGGACGTGAAAACTGTTTAGTGTTTAACCAAAAGAGCTGCTTTTCAGACTCATTTAAATGACTACTTGATTTCACAACGCTTGCATTCAGAAAATGCTAAAGAATCTAAAATATTTAATAATGATCATACAAATCATTAATACAATAAATGCAAAGGTGTGTCTGTCTGTCTGTTACGCTTGCACACCTGAACCGCTGAACCGATTTTAATGAAATTTGGTACAGAGATAAATTATTAAGACCTTGAAATTATGAAGATTAGACCTTGGAGAAGGACATAGGCTACCTTTTGTCGTGAGAAAAGGGCTTGAAGGGGTCAAAGAAAGAAAGAAAGAAAAATATTTATTTGGGACTCGCACAAAACAAACAAACCAGTAAAATTAAATTAAATAATTACCTGTGCGAGGCCAAAATGGTCCCCATCTCAAATAGAGGATGAGTCCATCATTATTGAAGATAAAACCATGAACCTTTGTAATTAGGCACTTGACAAAAAAAAAATATATGCTCAAGCATTTTTGAAAAATTAGTATCTTAAAAAAAAATGGCTGCCCAAAGTAACTATTCCACGCGGACGAAGTCACGGGCAAAAGCTAGTATCCCATAAAGCTTCTAATGTGTTTGCGAATATCTGGACTAGTACAATTTTCTATATGTAAGAATAAAATTCTGTATAAGTTGTGCCGCCTTTCATCCATCTGCCAAAGGAAATCATGTCTGATGCAATATATCGAATGTCTGTATACCCCACATCTCAACCGAGATCTGATATAAAAATCTTAAATTGTGTAGGCAGTACATCAAAGCTTTGACATAGAAACTGTATAGTGTACTTTGTTACGTTTCAGAGCTTTAGGAATTTAGTTATCAGGATTGTAGTAATAGTTTGTATTTGGCTAGCCTGTTGCCCAGTTACATTGGAAGCCGACCCCAACATATCAACATATCATATTGAGGGTGTGCGAATACTATTTTTCCATCCAAGGATCCGTTGGCGAAAAATTAAGCTCTAAAGTGCTAATTTGCTTCTGCCTTCTAAACGGTTATTTGTGGAGACGTGAAAAAAATCATGGTAAAAGCATATATAACGAATTTAAAAGAAAAGCTATCACAGCTAAGTGGGCTTTACAAGTTAACGATTAATAGTCTTTTTTTTATTTTTTTTTAAAGGATGGGAAATCATCAAATGACTTATTCCGCTCTGGGTGGAGCGGAAGGGCGTGTCAGACTCTTACTGACTAAAACCTATCCGTGTTCCTTCTAAAGCCCTTTGCGTTCCAGGGTCGCGGTGACTCTTTCGAACAAATTCCGCAACCCTGGCAGGCTCTGGCCCTAGCGGGCCCCGTCTTTTATGCTGACATCTCTTTGAGAACGATTAATAGACTACCAATCTACATATAAATGCAGTTGGAGAAGGAAAATGTCGTGCTAATTTCTCTTCAGTTACCATCGTCCTATGTGGGCCCGTTTTTAGATGTTTTAACTGTTAAACCGTGAACTCAATTAATATATGTATTTCGCCCTGCAGTTGCCAATTGCCCAGATAGTTGGGCCCTACTTTTCCAAATCACTGCAACACCTAAGATTCAGAATCAACAGTGGCGATCACCAGGAAAACGCATCAGTGTAACTCGACGAATACCGCAGAAATTAGAAAAGAACAGCAGAGAAGTAATCACACTAATATTATAAAGGCGAAAGTTAGTGAGTGTGTGTGTATGTTTGTTACTTCTTCACGCGCCAACGGCTGGACCGATTTACACGAAATTTGGTATCGAGATTGTTTGAGTCCCGGGAAAGGACATAGAATATAGTATGTTATATATAGTTTTTATCCCGGGAGTATGTTCCCTTGGGATAATTTTCGACATTCACGCGAGCGGAGCCGCGGGCGGCAACTAGTAAGACCATAAATTTCACGAACACTATACCTACCGCTACAGTACTATCACAACAAAAACTAGTTAAAACCCAGCCATAGTGAATAAAAATCTATTGTTTACAATTTCGTAACAAACCAATAGTTCAATGGTATTACACGACTGTTGCTTTTGTTTCAAATATTTGCACAAGTGTAGCTGCAAACAATAAAACTCTCCAATTATTGTTTTGCACAGTGGAAGCGTTTCTACAACCATATTGTACTTTCAGTCACGTAAGTAGCAATGTTTACACATATATACCTAAATGTTCATATGTCTATGACGGTACTATTGTGTAGTATGTCTGAACGAATTATCTTTTGTCTGTTTTCCAGGAATGCAAACATAAGTGCAGAGCAGACGCTCTATGTATTTGTTTCTTAGACTTCGTTTTTCTTGGATAAATGGCAATATTTACTCTAGTAATACAAAAAACTATAATGTAGCCAAAAAAAATTCAGACTAATGTGCTCAGAAATAATAAAATATCATAAAATCGCGAGATCTAAAGGACAAACATAGATACAGACAGAAATTTGAAGGACGTCCAATGTTGGCCCTCAAGTGTCGCCAGATCGCGATGTCACCCGTTCCAGCTTGTGGAAAACCTTGCAATGCTGCCGTCTGGTATGCAGTCGCTACTCCAGAACCTTTTAGCTCCATTGACCATCTATTCTACGAGGAAAGAAACGCAGGTGAATGAACATGTCAAAATAGAAAACAATATTTTTTTCATGAGTCTCTACCATTTTAGATTCCTCTGTTTGCATCCTCATACAACAATAAACGTATACGAGTACCTACGTATGTTCATATCATAGAGACTCTAGTGACGAGTGGAGGAGCACAAAACAAAGAAGAGGTGTCATGTTAAAACTCAAGTGAAATGTATTATTCAGTTCCTTCTTCACAAAGACAATTCGGCTTTTGTTTGACACTGACACGAAACTGAGATCATGCGAGACGGGCTCACATATTACTTACTTTATATGCGGCATACGGAACTTGATAAAATATGCTATGTGTGTTATGTATGTATGGCGTTCCAACCCTTTCTTTGGAGGTTCAAGTGTTATCTAGTGTAACAGTGGGTATAAAACAAAAAGTGAACTTCAATCACTCTATTTAATTAAAATTACAAGTTCGTACAGGATTAGGGTATAGTAACAGCTTGCAACGTTTTCAGCAGCAAAAGAGAGCCTTCAAGTAGCTGGCAGGCAGTTTATAGCATTTCCCCCACCGGAGGCGTCCGGTAGATGGAGTGGTGGCTTGGCTTGGCTAGGGTAGGCTGATTCGTGTGGCGCGCTGTGATTGGCTGAGGCGGTGTGGCGTTACACTAGTAAAGATTTGGGCGCTATGAATTGTGGGTTATTGATTTCTTGTCATAGGTAAATTGAAATTGTGCTACGAGATGTTATCTCTCCCTCATTAAAGTTGCCCACAGGTAAGAAGTAATTAACAGTTATTTATCATGAACATTACACCTTCAAATATCTCATCTTATGGCTGATGTTTCAATAGACAGATTACTATTATCGGATCCGTCAAATGGGATATATTTATGTATTTTTCTCCGGTTAAATTATGTGATGATTGTAAACTTAGCCCTTACTGGGAGATTAAGCATTATTTCTAGCATCTTTCAGCTTAATTTTCAATGATTTTGTCGAAAGACAGATATTCTA